>SJYQ01099277.1:338680-377083 GCA_006410935.1 Redunca redunca
CCCCCACCTGACGCGCCTAGAACTGTTGCAGTGAGGAATGCAGAGGCCAAGCGAATGGAAGCCTCAAGTTAAGATGGGGCCTTGGGCGCCCCGAGGGAGAGGCACTGGCGAGGGCGGCAGGGGCGCGCGGAGAGGCCCGAAAGTCCCTTTACCCTAAACCTGCTCGACTTGCGCCCTGGGCGCAACAGGTCTGGCGCGGGGCGGCCCAGCAGCGCCACCCAGCGTCTCGCCCAGCGTCCTGCGCGTCTCTGCCCGAGGGAAGCTCCGCGCCAGCGAGCGTGCGCCCCCGGGCGTGTCCACGCGCCAGCCTGCCTGCCCACGTGGCTGGGCGCCCTGGGCCTGGAGGCTTCCCCCAAACCGGTCCTTCCACCCCAAGGCCACAGAGCTGGGGCTGGCTCTCCACTGCGGTATCTGAGGTGTAACATTGCCCTCTGCAAGTTCTCTTTTTTAAATGTCCAGACATCTTCAGTTGCCAGTTTACCAACCATTTAACCTTCCAGCGACTCTTATCTTTTCATGAATAAAAACAGCATAAAATCTCTGCCCTGCCTGTCCTCCAGGACTGTTTTTGTGGGAGTAAATGAGGAAATGAACGTGGAAGTTATGAACAAAAGGTGTAATACACATATGTGTAAATATTTCGTGTAAATATCTAGCGTACATATACATTTCTAAGTATGATAATATTTCATTTGTAGCACATGGCATGTAACATATGTCGAGCGCTTATAATTTCGCAGGCATCTCTCTCAAGCATTTCGTCTTGTCCTCCACCGCCTTGCTCATTCTTGTATGTCTGGCAGAGTGCTAGTGTGTGTGGGTGCTCAGTCAAGTCCTCTGTCCATGGGATTTTCCAGGCAAGAATACTGCAGTGGGCTGCCATTCCCTCCTCCGAGGGGTCTTCCAGACCCAGGGATTGAACCAGGTCTCTTGTGTCTCCTGCCCTGGCAGGTGGATTCTTTACCACTGAACCCACATAGGAAGCCCAGCAGAGTGCTTGACTCCTCTTACCTTTCTGAGGGGGGCACTGCAGCTCTCCCCAGTTTACAGATGGGGAAATTGAGATGCACAGAGGGAAAGTCACTACCAAAGCAGGGCAGCTGGCAGCACTGGCATTTGAACCAATGTGGTCTGCACTCGTAAAACTTGGTGTGTATCCACGATGTTTCTTTTGCAGTGATGGGAAGTGATGCTTGGTGAGGAGAGGGCTTCACAGAGGAGGGGTTCCTCCTGGGATGGGTGCTCCCCCCTGGGGCACTTAAGGGAAGCGGAGGAGTTTCCCAGGTGTTCCTGTGAGGAATAGCTAAGCTTTTTGAGACTGTGCCAGTCTCAAACCTTTTAACCTTTAAACCTTTTAAAACCTTTCACAACAAATCCAATCTTTTAATTCTGTGATAGGCTTGAGGTGGGTACTGTTACTGTTCCATTCTTTTAGATGAGAAAAAAAAAAAAGGAGGCACAAAGCAGTGAAGTTGCCCAGGGGCTGTACATACAGCATCAAGGAGCTGGAATTCAAGCCTAGACTCCCTAAACCCAAATCCTTTCCTAGCCACTGCCGATACTGGGGAGAGGGGGTTGAAATCCTTAGGGTTAGTTTGATACTTTAATCTGTAAAAATATAAAGCTGTCTCAGAATATCAAACACCCCTCCTCCAATGAAGAAGGTTATTTGAAATGGGGATAAGAGAACACACCCCTGGAATTACATCAATGAAACACTTTCATGTATGTCAAGCACCTGGCAGGCAATGGGTACATAATAAATGCTTGTTGAATAAATACATGGATGGTATTATTAGCTAATGTGGGTGCCTCCAACTCATTCACACATGTTCTTGTATAATCCTCACCAGAGCCCTACGAAGTAGGTACTGTCATCATCCCATTTTACAAGTGAAGAAGTGAAATTCCTGGAGGGGGAGGGAGTCACCCAAAGTAAATAGGGAGAATGTGACAGAGCCAGGAGAAAAGTGCAGATCTGGTTTACTGGAACGATCCAACTCTTTAGGGCTGCACCATCCTGCTTCCAGTGGAAGAAGGAACAAAGAAATGGGTCCTGCGTCATTCATCAGGGGAGTGTCAGAAGTCACTTCAGGGTCCCCAGCTCTGTGAGCCTCTCCTTGCCCTAGAGAGGACCCGCAGTCCAGCTTGGAGGTGTAGCCTGGACTCAGACCAAGGCTGCGCCTGTTTGGACAAGGCAGCTGGCACTCTCACGGATCTCAGTAGAGAAGCCCCAGGCCAGGACAAATGCGTGGAACTGCATGTGACCTGTGGTGTGATAAAGGGAGGTCCAGGGGGGCTGCCAGGGTAGTAGTAGTAGTAGTGGCCCCAACTAGTGTGGTGAGGGTCAGAGAATGCTTCTTGAGGTGTGACCTTAAGTGTGGAGTGTTAGTCGCTCGATCACGTCCGACTCTTTGTGACCCCATGAACTATAGCCCACCAGGCTTCTCTGTCCATGGAATTCTCCAGGCAAGAATACTGGAGTGGGTGCCATTTCCTTCTCCAGGGGATCTTTCTGACCCAGGGATCGAACCTGGGTCTCCTGCGTTGCAGGCAGACTCTTTACCATCTGAGGGTGATCTTAAGCGGAATCCCAAAGAACTGAAAATGGAGAGGTTATTCTAGACCTCAGAGGTGCTTAATTGGGGTGGGGGAGTCCATAAACTTATAGAAAGGCATAAAGTTACATCCGCATGGTCACTTTAAAGTGAAAGTCGCTCAGTCATGTCTGACTCTTTGTGACCCCATGGACTATACAGTGCATGGAATTCTCCGGGCCAGAATACTAGAGTGGGTAGCCTTTCCCTTCTCCAGGGGATCTTCCCAACCCAGGGACTGAACCCAGGTCTCCCACATTGCAGGTGGATTCTTTACCAGCTGAGCCATAAGGGAAGCCCAAGAATACTGGAATGGGTAGCCTATCCCTTCTCCAGAGGATCTTTACAACCCAGGAATCAAACTGGGGTTTCTGAAATTTCAGGCAGATTATTTACCAGCTAAGCTACCAGGGAAGCCCTACCTGGGACTTTATCACCAACAGAAATCATGTATATTCCTATCACATTACAGTTGTTGCAAATAACTTGACATTTCATTGACACTCTTTACTGTTTGAAAATTACACCCATTATTGGGCCTCCACGCTAGATCTTTCTGTTTAATGCATTAATGAAGAAACACATGTGGTGTGCTTTGTTGCTCAGTTGTGTCTGACTCTTTGCCACCGTATGGTCTATAGCCCGCCAGGCACCTCTGTCCATGGGGATTCTCCAAGCAAGAAAACTGGAGTGGTGTGCCATGCTCTTCTCCAGGGAATCTTCCCAACCTGGGGATCAAACCCAGGTCTCGTGCAATGCAGGTGGATTCTTTACCATCTGAGCCACCAGGGAAGCCCAAGAATACTGGAGTGGGTGAAGTGAAGTGAAGTTGCTCAGTCATGTCTGACTCTTTGCAACCCCATGGACTATAGCCCACCAGGTTCCTCCATCCATGGGATTTTCCAGGCAAGAATACTGGAGTGGGTTGCCACTTCCTTCTCCAGGGGATCTTCCCCACCCAGGGATCGAACCCGGGTCTCCTGCATTGCAGGTGGCTTCTTTACCAGCTGAGCTACCAGGGAAGCCTAAAGAAGCACATATATTACCATATTTAAATTTAAATTTGGTTTTAATATTTTGATAAATGTATATCAGTATAATTTCACTATAATCCTATATATCCTACTCTATGTTGAAAAGACATTATTCCAAGGTGGGGTCTATAGGCTTCAAAAGACTGCCAGGATGTCTGTGGCAGAGAAAGGATTAAGAAGCCCTGGAGGTTGATTAGAGGTCAGAGGGCAACTCCAAGTAGCTCTTTAGCTAAAGTGAGGGGAGGGAGGTGCCAGGTGAGATTTAACAATCAGGAGGGGCCAGATGTCTGGTAGCCTTGTAAGTTACCCAGTAGAAGATCAGTAGGGTGAGGCTAAGAAACATTTTGGCGTGAGTGTGTGTGCGTGTGTGTGTGTCTGTCTGTCTGTGTGTCTGTGGGCATGGAATAGACAAGCCTGAAGGCAGAGAGACTGATGCAGCAAACCAGGTAAGAAGCAATGTGAGTCTAAACCAAGGCCATGGCCATGTGTCAATGCCTGAAGGTGAATAGATAATGATAAGGGTGTGAAAGGCAGGAGAGGCTGGAGGAGGGCAGGTTTGCCAGGAGAGGAATTCAGGTTTTGTGTTTGAATATGTTGAACCTCAGATATGTATTGTCTAGAGTTCCTGAAAGAAACCCAGTTCAATTCAACTTGAGCTAAAAGAACTTATGGGCTCATTAACTTGGAAGGCCAAGGGCAAATCCCAGTCACGGCTGGATTTAGGGCTGCAGTGAAATCACTTTCTCTCCATATCTCACCTCTTCACAGCTTCTCTTGGAACACCTGATTTTTTGCCCCCTGAAGTAGGCTTGATTCACATGGCAGAAAAATGGCTACTAGTGCCTTGAGCTTATATTTTGACAGTTTATGCTTCAAAGGGAAGAGAGACTTTGTATGCAATCTTAGGGAAAAATTTGAATTGGTCCTGCTGAGGTCACGTGCCTATTTCCGGACCAAGCACCTTGTTCAGAGGATCCAGTACTGTGAGTCAGCCTGGACCAGGTGACCAGATATGTGTGGGTATCATGAACCAGCATGACCTCTCAAGGACCCAGAGAGGAGGAGAAGCAGTTCTCTAAGAAAGATTCTGGGAGACAAAACAACAAAAAACGCCCATAATGATACGCAGTGGCACACGCAGATGGAGATGCCAATGGGCAGGAGATGCCCATGGTTCATGTTCAGCCCCTCCTAACACAGAAGGACAGAGCTGAAGATCAGGAGATGAGGCTTCAGTCACCCTCTGGTGGCACTCCTGGGCTCATCTCTGTCTACAGGGTCTAAAAGGAACCTGGCCTCTCACCTTCTTCCCTCAGAGACCCAGCCCTGGATGGCAGAGGCAGGCACATAATAACGATTTTCTCTTTATGATCCCTAAGAAGGTAGTGAGAGGTGTCACTGCAAACCACAGACCTCAGGATACCTATTATAATCAAAAGCACCAGAACAAAAGCAGTCGGTGGCATCCATACGGGCAACACACATTCTGGTTAGGTTACTTTCTATTTCTGCCCTACGGGCTGACGGCATCGTCTCCCAAGTCAGTTTTAATTATACAGCTTCCAGAACATGCCATTTAGTGCCAACCCTGGGCAGTGTTTCTGAACACCGTGGAAATAAGAAGTCTCTGGGTTAATTAAACAGCTGGTCTGGAAATAGGAAGGGCGGCCCAAGGGCTGACATCCCAGAGTAACCCTCTGAGCAACCCTGCGTAGGAGTCAGACCTCTTTCATCCCCATCCTCATCGGGGCAGTGTGGTCTGAAAGCTTTGAGTCCAACCTCACCTACAAAATAACTGTGTGGCCTCAGGCAAGCCATTTAATCCCTGGGGAAACCTTAGTTTTCCTCGCCTGCAGAATGGGTATAATGCTTCTCTCCCGAAGATATGAGATGAGGCCAATGAGAAAAATGCATATGAAACACTAGCACGTAATTCAAAACTAGTGGCTTCTTTCCCCCAGAACATATGCTTAATCTGCAACCGTGGTACCTCTTCCTGCTTTACAGTTGGAAGGGAAGAGCGGGTTAGGGAGGAGGCAGGGATAACTTGGAGGTTAAAGTCCTCACCTCTGGGGACAGTTGGACTGGGTCTAAGTCATGCCACCTGCCATTTAGCAGCTGTGTGATTTCACACCTTCTGAGCACCTCCACTCCCTCCTCTGTGAATGGGATGCTGAGTCACTATTTCCTGGAGATGAGGATTCTACAGGCCACCTTCTATTCATTCCTTAGTACAGTGCCTGCCACCAAGGAAGGTCTCAAGAAATGCTATTACTACTTTTTACTTTCAAAATATATACACACCACACAAACAAGTCACTCTATCATTACTAGTCGCTGCACTAGATGTTTTGTTTACCCTGAACCATTGTCCTTTTCTGTTCATGGCCAAGAAAGGGAAGAGAGGGAGCCGGATCACACACTAGGACATTCGTTCTCAAACCTGACTGCACAGAAGAGTAGGGGAGTGGCTGTCTTGTTAATTTCCCCATTCTTAGACTCCTCACCCAAAATTCTGGTGCAGTGGGGTCTGGGGAATGTGCATTTCCTAACAAGCCTCCTAGGGTACGCTGATGCAGGTGGTCCAAAGACTGACCTTGACCTCTGCACACTAGAACATTATCTTTATGAAGGTCACACAATTCCACTGAGGAAGATGATCACCATCAGCCAGGCTACCCCAGGAGAGCCATTACATTGGCTTTAAAGGATCAGGGTGGGAGGTTGCATGGAGGCCTGATGATGCCCATAAGTCCTGAAGATGTTTGACTCACCAGTGATGCTTGACCTCCAGCTGATCCCTGCATCCCACTGAACATCTCCTTATCTTGCCTGCTGTCTGCTGGCATCACTTCCCAGGCTCTTGCTCAGATGAAGGAGTCTGAAGGTCTAGCCTTTGAAACTCCGCTGAAGCCCTCACCCTGTATCACCTCCAGCCCCCACACAGGTTCAAGAATTTCTACCACATAAGCTCCTAACTGAGGCTGGTAGCTATAGTCAGCCCAACCCTGTCCGCCCATGATTCAGAGAAGGGTAGATAATTATTTAGCCTTCAAGAAGGAAAATCTGAGGGCGATTTAATAATGGCTTGCAAACATATGAAGAGTTATTAGCAGGGAGCTGGTGACCACCTGTTCCCTCTCTCCGCTGTGACTAGGAGACACAGAGATGGGATTTAACTACAGAAATGAAACAGGACGCGAGGGTAAGCATGAACCTACGTCACTGATGTGATTTCAAGGAGCAGCATATAAAATCTACCTTCCTGGAATTTATGGCAGGGAAGGAGCTTGGGATCTGGTGTGTCATCTCCCTCCCAGAGGCTGTGAGCCACGTCAAGACAGGGATTTTATCTTACTTGGTCCTGGGCCCCGGCACTGGGCACGTGTAGATCAGCGGTTCTAAAGAAGGGCCCCTGGCCCGGCAGCAACAGCATCATCTGGGCTTTTGCTACAATTGCAGAATTGCAGACCCCACCCCCATCTACTAAATCAGAAACTCGGGGAGTTAGGGGGACCAGCAAGCTGTAGTTCCACAACCTCTCCAGGTGATTCTGATGCCACTGCTATGCATTCCACTCACCTGAGGCTCTTGTTTAAGTTTCTGATGCAGATGGTCTGGGGTGGGGCCTGAATTCTGCATTGCTAGTGAGCTTTAGTGGGCTTCCCTGGTGACTCAGTGGTAAGGACCCCGCCTGCCAATGCGGGAGACCCAGGTTCAATCCCTGGGTTGGGAATATCCCCTAGCGAAGGAAATGGCAACCTGATCCAGTGTTCCTGCTTGGGAAGTTCCATGGACAGAGGAGCCTGGTGGGCTACAGTCCACGGGGTTGTGAGAGTCGGACACGACTGAACGACTGAACAACCACAATGCAATGAGCTTTAAGTGATGCCGATGCCACTAGTCCCTGGACCAAAGTTTTGAGTATTGAGGATCCAGAACAATGCCAGTTCATGTCATTGCTCTGTTTCAAATCCTCCATGACTCCCTTCTCATTTAAAGTAAAGTCAAGAGGTCCCATGTAACCTGGCCCCCATTATCTACCCTGCTGTGCTCATCTCTGTTCCCCTACCCTTTTCTCACTATTCTTCAGCCACACTAGCCTCCTTGCTGTTCCTTGAACACCCCAGCAAGCTCCCACCCAGGACTTTTGTATTTGTTCCTTCTGCCTGTAACACTCCTCCACCTGGGCTCCACCGTGGCTCACTCTTTCACCTCTGTGACAGGGAGCTTCTTGGATGGTCCACGGTTACTCTGCCTCCTGCTGTTGACACCTTCTTCTCATCTCCTAACCACTGAGTGTGAGTGGGATCTATCATAGGCCTGGAGATGCCAATTCTGTGATAAGGTTACATAAAGCAGTAATTTCTACCTTGGTAGCATGGCACCCCACTCCATTGCTCTTGCCTGGAAAATCCCATGGACGGGGAGCCTGGAGGGCTGCAGTCCATGGGGTCACTGAGGGTCGGACATGACTAAGCGACTTCACTTTCACTTTTCATTTTCATGCATTGGAGAAGGAACTGGCAACCCACTCCAGTGTTATTGCCTGGAGAATCCCAGGGATGGGGGAGCCTGGTGGGCTGCCGTCTGTGGGGTCGCACAGAGTCGGACACGACTGAAGCAACTTAGCAGCAGCAGCAGCAGCAGCAGCAGACTCTTTGCCTTGCTGGCTTTGATGACAAAAGTTCCCACGTGAGGACTGACACTGAAGCTCCAATAATTTGCCCACCTGATACGAAGAGCCGACTCATTGGAAAAGACCCTGATGCTGGCAAAGACTGAGGGCAGGAGAAGAGGGCAGAAGAGGATGAGATGGTTGGATGTGGCCTCATTGACTCAATGGACATGAATTTGAGCAAACTCCAGAAGATAGTGTAGGACAGGGAAGCCTGATGTGCTGCAGACCATGGGGTCACAGAGTGTCAGACAAAATTGAGCATCTGAACAATGACAACAACCTATGTCAGAGAGACCCACATGACAAGGAAATAAGGGGTGATTAGGAAGGAATTGAGACCCTCAGTCCAATTCCCAAGAGGAACTGAAGTTCTGACAACAACCATGTGAACTTTGAAGCAGCTCCTTCCCCAGCTGAGCTTTTGAGTGAGACCCCCAACCCCATTAGACATTTTGATTAAAGCCTTGTAAGAGACCCTGAAGCAGAGGGTCCAGCTAAGCCATGCTCAGCCCCCTGACACACAGAAACTGTGAGATTCAGAATAAATGTTTGAAAGCAGCTTAAGGCTGTGGTAATTTGTTAGTGTTAGATACATTCAGGTTTGGCTCACATGTCTCCATTCCAGTTGAATCTTTCCGACTTTCCTCTTTATAATAGCAACCTCCACCTTCTGCCAAGAACACCCTATTCCTTTTCACCACTTAATTTCCCCCCATAATACATATCACCATGTGATAGAGCTTATATTTTTCATATTTTTATGGCCTGTCTCTCCCACTAGAAGTAAGCTTTCTGATCTCAGAGTTTGTCTTTTTGTTTGTTTTCTGTCTTTTTCTCCCATACCTGTATCCCTATATATCCCTCGTACCTAGAGTAGTGCCAAGCATGTAGAAAGCACTCAGTAATATTGTTGAACGAATGGATGAATTCAGCTGACTGTCTTCCTCCACACAGTGGGGAAAGCCTTACAGTTTTTCACTATAGCAACCCGGTGAAGAAGGAGGTTTTTCCAGACATCTGTATACATTAGTCCTCCCTTATCTGTAGTTTCAGTTACAGGGGTCAACTGTTTCAAAATTATTAAGTGAAAAATTCCAGAAATAAACTATCCATCTGTTTTCAATTGTGTGCTTTTCCAAGAAGCATGGTGAAATCTTGTGCCATCACACTCTGTCCTCCTGGGCCAAGAACCATCCCTTTGTCCAGCATCTCCTACCCACTGGTCAGTTAGTGGCAGCTCAGTTATCAGTTGCACTGTTGCTGTATATCAGTGCTTGTGTTCCAGTAACTCTTCTTTTACTTAATAATAATCCCCAAAGCCCCTTTCAAGTCCCCAAGCCCTGTTGTGGTGAATAGGCTTGCATAACTCAGTGAAGCTATGAGCCATGCCATGCAGGGTCAGCCAAAATAGATCATAGTGAAGAGTTCTGACAAAATGTGGTCCACTGGAGGAGGAAGTGGCAACCCCCTCCACTATTCTTGCCTGGAGAACACCAAGAACAGTCGGAAAAGGCAAAAAGATATGGCCGGAAGATGAGCCCCCCAGGTTGGAAGGTGTCCAGTATGCTACTGGGGAAGAACAGAGGGCAATTACTAATAACTCCAGAAAGAATGAAGTAGCTGAGCCAAAGTAGAAACAAAGCTCAGCTATGGATGTGTCTGGTGGTGAAAGTGAAGCTGATGCTATAAAGAACGATATTGCATAGGCACCTTGAATTGTAGGTCCACGAGTCAATTTTAGGTCCATGATATAGTCAAGCAGTAGATGGCAAGGTTGAATATCAACATTTTAGGAATCAGTGAACTAAAGTGGATAGGAATGTGCGAATTTAATTCAGATGACCATTATAAATACTACTGTGGGCAAGAATCCCTTAGAAGAAATGGAGTAGCCCTCATCATCAACCAGAGTCTGAAATGTGAAATGTAGTACTTGGGTGCAATCTCGAAAACAACAGAATCATTTTAGTTCCTTTCCAAGGCAAACCATTCAGCATCCCAGTAATCCAAGTCTGTGCTCCAGCCACTGATGTCAAAGAAGCTGAAGTTGGCCTTGGAGTACAAAATGAAGCAGGGCAAAGCTAACAGAGTTTTGTCAAGAGAACACACTGGTCATAGTAAATACCATTTTCAAACAACACAAAGGACGACTCTACACATGGACATCACCACATGGTCAATACCAAAATCAGATTATGTCTTTGCAGCTGAAGATGGAGAAGTTCTGTATAGTCAGTAAAATGCAAGACCTAGAGCTAACTATAGCTCAGGCCGTGAGCTCCTTATCACAAAATATTGGCTTAAATTGAAGAAAGTAGGGAAAACCACAAGGTCATTCAGGTATGACCTAAGTCAAATCTCTTCTGATTATATAGTGGAGGGGAAGAATAGATTCAGGGGGTTAGATCTGGTAGACAGAGTGCCTGAAGAACTATGGACAGAGTTTTATAACATTGTACAGGGGGCAGTGACCAAAACCATCCCAAAGTAAAAGAAATACAAGAATGCTAAGTGGTTGTCATGAGATGGTTGGATGGCCTCACCGACTTGATGGGCACGAAGCTCTAGAAGTTAGTGATGGACAGGGAAGCCTGGCGTGCTGCAGTCCATAGGGTTGCAAAGAGTTGGACACTACTGACTGACTGAACTGAACTGATACCCAAATGAAAGCACAGTTCCAGAGAATAGCAAGGAGTGACGAGACGGTCTTCTTAAATGAACAGTGCAAATAAATACAGGAAAATGATAGAATGAGAATGACTAGAGAGCTCTTCAAGAAAATTGGAGATACCAAGGAAACATTTCATGCAAAGATGGGCATAATAAAGAGCAGAAACAGCAAGGACCTCACAGAAGCAGAAAATATTTAGAAGTGGCAAGAATATATGGAAGAAGTGTACAAAAAAGATCTTAATGACCTGAATAACCACAATGGTGTGGTCACTCACCTAGAGCCAGACATCCTGGAGTGTGAAGCCAAGTGGGCCTTAGGAAGCATTACTACGAACAAAGCTAGTGGAGGCAATGGAATTCCAGCTGAACGATTTCAAATCCTAAAAACTGATGCTGTGAAAGTGCTGCAAATTAGGAAAACTCAGCAGTGGCCATAGGACTGGAAAAGGTCAGTTTTCATTCCAATCCCAAAGAAGGGCAATGCCAAAGAATATTCAATCTACTGTAAAATTGCATTCATCTCACATGCTAGCAAGGTCATGCTCAAAATTCTTCAAGCTAGGCTTCAACAGTTTGTGAACCAAGAACTTTTAGATGTACAAACTGGTTTCAAAGAGGGAGCAGAACAAGAGATCAAATTGCCAATGTCTGTTGAATCATAGAAAAAGCAAGAGAATTTCAGAAAAATATCTACTGCTGCTTCATTGACTGCACTAAAGCCTTTGATTGTATGGATCACAACAAACTGGAAAATTCTTAAAGAGACGGGAATACCAGACGACATTATCTGTCTCCTGAAAAACCTGTATACAGGTCAAGAAGCAACAGTTAGAAATGGATATGGAAAAACAGACTGGCTCCAAATTGGAAAAAAAATACATCAAGGCTATATATTGTCACCCTGCTTGTTTAACTTCTATGCACAATACATCATGTGAAATGCTGGGCTGGATGAAGCACAAGGTGGAATCAAGATTGCTGGGAGAAATATCAATAACCTCAGATATGCAGATGACACCACCCTGATGGCAGAAAGCAAAGAAGAATTAAAGAGCCTCTTGATGAAAGTGAAAGAGGAGAGTGAAAATGTTGGCTTAAAATTCACCATTCAGAAAACTAAAATCGTGGCATCTGGTCCCATCACTTCATGGCAAATAGATGGGGAAACAATGGAAACAGTGAGAGACTTTATTTTGGGGGGCTTCAAAATCACTACAGGTGGTGACTGCAGCCATGAAATTAAAAGACACTTTCTCCTTGGAAGAAAACCTATGACCAACCTTGACAGCATATTACAAAGTAAAGACATTACTTTGCTGACAAAAGTCTGTCTAGTCAAAAGTATAGTTTTTCTAGTAGTTATATATGGGTGTGACAGTTGGACATTAAAGAAGGCTGAACACCAAAGAATTCATGTTTTTGAATTGTGGTGCTGGAGAAGACTTCTGAGAGTCCCTTGGATCAAGGAGATCAAATCAGTCAATCCTAAAGGAAATCAACCCTGAATGTTGGAAGGACTGTTACTAAAACTGAAACTCCAATACTTTGGCCACCTAATGAGAAGAGCTGACTCATTGGAAAAGACCCTGATGCTGGGAAAGATTGAAGGTAGGAGGAGAAGAGGATGACAGAGGATGAGATGGTTGGATGGCATCACTGACTCTAAGGACATGAGTTTGAGCAAGCTTCAGGAGTTGATAATGGACAGGGAAGCCTGGCATGCAGACCATGGTGTTGCAAAGAGTCAGACACCACTGAGCAACTGAACTGAACTAATCCGGTCCCATCACTTCATGGCAAATGGAAGTGGAAGCAGTGACAGATTTTCTCTGGTTGGGCTACCGAATCACTGCGGACAGTGACTGCAGGCATGAAATTCAAGGACACTTGCTCCCTGGAAGGAAAGATATGACAAATGTAGACAGCATATTAAAAAGCAAAGACATCACATTGATGACAAAGATCTGTATAGTCAGAGCTATGTTTTTCCAGTAGTCATGTATAGATGTGAGAGTTGGACCATAAAGAAGGCTGAGCACTGAAGAATTGATGCTTTTGAACTGTGGTGCTGGAGAAGACTCTTGAGAGTCCTTTGATCTTGAGAGATCAAATTAGTTAATCCGTGGTGTTGGAGAAGACTCTTGAGAGTCCCTTGGACTGCAAGGAGATCCAACCAGTCCATTCTGAAGGAGATCAGCCTTGGGATTTCTTTGGAAGGAATGATGCTAAAGCTGAAACCCCAGTACTTTGGCCCCCTCATGTGAAGAGTTGACTCATTGGAAAAGACTCTGATGCTGGGAGGGATTGGGGGCAGGAGGAGAAGGGGACGACAGAAGATGAGATGGCTGGATGGCATCACTGACTCGTTGGACGTGAGTCTGAGTGAACTCCGGGAGTTGGTGATGGACAGAGAGGCCTGGCGTGCTGCAGTTCATGAGGTCACAAAGAGTCAGACACGACTGAGCGACTGAACTGAACTGAAAAAAAATCAACCCTGATTATTCACTGCAAGGACTGTTGCTGAAGATGAAGCTCCAACATTTTGGCCATCTGATTCAAAGTGCCAGCTCATCAGAAAAGACCCAAATGCTGGGAAAGATTGAGAGCAAAAGGAGAAGGCAGAGGATGAGACGGTTAGATAGCATCACTGATTCAAACAAAATGAATTTGTGCAAACTCTGGGAGATTTGAAGGACAGGGGAGCCTGGAGTGCTGCAGTCCATAAAGAGTTTCTGCAGTCGCAAAGAGTTGGACATGACTTAGCAAGTGGACAACAACCTCAAGTCCCAAAAAAACAATTCATGATGTTGGCGACTGGGATATATCAAAGAGCAGCTGTGCTTCGTTTAAGAGGAAAGACGAAAGTCCTTGACTTACCAAGAGAAGAAAAAACATCGTATGGCTAGATTGCTAAGATCCACAGTAAGAATGAATCTTCTCTCTGTGAAATTGTAAAGAAGGAAACAGAAATCTGCTAGTTTTCCTGTTGCACCCCAAACTAAAAAAGTTATGCCACAATGCATAATAAGTGCTTAACTCAGGTGGAAAAGGCATTATATTTGTACAATATGATATTTTGCGAGAGAGTAACCACATTCACGTGACTCATTATACTGTATTGTTAAACTTTTGTTTCATTATGACTGTTATTAATCTCTTACTGTGCCTAATTCATAAACTAATTTTCATATGTACGCATAGGAAAAACAGTATACAAAGGGTTTGGTGCTATCTGTGGTTTCAGGGGAATGTACCCCACCCTGCTGACAAGAGGGGACTAGTGTGTGTTGATCCAGGAAAGGACTAGTTGGACCCACCTGGCTTTGGTCCCGCCTTGTTGAGGGAAACATGGCAAAATCTCCTTCTGACATCTCAGGCACTGCGTACCAGTCTGCCTCCTCAGAAGCAGGGGATCATAACACTCTGCCCATCATTGTCGAGCAAGGCTCACCCAGAGGCCTGGGTATGTCCTCTTCCAAAAAAAGAGCTTGCGTCTCTGAGGTGAGGAAGAAGAGCTCGCACGGTCTACAGAGCCCTTGTCCTGCACAAAGGCTTGTAGGTGAACATTCAGAGCAGCGCTCTTCATAATTGCCCCAAAGTGGGAGCACTCCGAATGTCAGTTAGTGGCTGAATGGAGAAGTAAAGTGAGGGTTAGCCATTTGATGGCTAGCCTTACGGCAATAGAAAGAAAGCAAAAGACAACATGGATCACCTCAAAAGCGTTTTACTAAGGGAAGGAAGCCAGACAAGAATGACCACGTACCGCCTGACTCCATTCATGTGAGATGTCCAGACAGGCCACACCTGCAGAGACAGGAGGGTGATTAGAGGCTGCCTGGGGCTGGTGGTGGGGATGGAAAATGAACGCAGATGAGGGCGGCATGTGGGGCAGCAGTGATGGAAATGTTCTCAAACCATATTGTGGTGGTAGTTACATGACTCAGTGAATTCCTAGAAATCACTGAATTTACCCTTAAAAATGAATGGATTTTATGGCATGTCCATCAACAAAGCTTTTTTTTTTTTTGGCTGAACTGCATCTTCACTATGGCACGTGGGTCTTAGCTGCTCCCTGGCATGTGGGATCTTCGTTCCCCGAGTGGGGATGGAACTCATGTGCCCTTTATTGAAAGGTGGATTCTCAACCACTGGACCACCAGGGAAGTCCCGGCAAGGCTCTTTTTAAAAAGAAAATAAAATGAAAAGCCCTTGAGGAAAATCTTTTTTTTTTTGGTTCAATTTCTGAAGGACCTCCTCTCAAATTCTCTTTGAGAATTACACTTCCCTCACTTTTTAGATGACTGTTCCTCTGAAAGGTCAGTGAAAATCCTCCCACTGGTGTCCTAAGTCATATAAATGAAATTAATAAATAATCAGGCCTTGTTTCTGCCCTGAGCCAATAAAAAGGTCATAACATTGAGACCCTTTGAAGTGGATTTCTGGTCACGTGTGCAGACCTTTGTCCGCTGACCCTGTCCCTGGGTGACCTGTGCCAGCCCTGGGGATCTGTGCGTATCGAGCAGCTGAAGAATCCAGATTCGCGTAGGAACAGGAGCAGCACAGTAAAGTCTTGCATTGTGATTACAAGAGATTGATGAGAAAGAGTGAAATACTCTGATTAGTTTGTCTCGGTGACCTGCAATTTCCATCTCAATGCAATCAGAGGACAGAGGTACCTTCAACTTTGGCAGCAAGTACAGATACAAGGGGGATGTAGCCCTAGGTCTGGCCCAAGCTGGGTCCAGTGCCCACGCCTGCCCTGGGGACAGCTCACCATGAAAGGCAGCCCACTGAAAACACAAGAAAAAGAGAAGGGAAGTTCCCACAAAGGAAATAAAGATGGTGAGAAGGAAAGAAACACCAGATAGCCATTGTATTCCTCCCATGTGCAGAAAAATTGTAATAGGGCAAGATATCCTCTGGGCAGGGGGAGCCAGTGCGGATTTTAAAGAGCACAGGTCTAACAGCTGCTCACAGGGAAATGCCCTCCTGGTTATATTCAGATCCACCTCGATCAGGGGCAGCTAGATTTTCCTTTCTAAGATCCAGCCCCATATGTGTCCAGGTCCTCTCTCTCCATTCAAGGGACTTACAAGTGTTGAGGATTCTGGGATAGCCCGTGGTCCAGAGGTGATGGCCTCTGGATGATCCACACGGGCAGTGTGAAAACAGAAGCCCACATTAAAGCATATATATGAAAAAATAGAATAGGGTGGGACGAACTGAGAAAGTATATACACTATAAAATAGACAGCTAGTGGGAGGCTGCTATAGAACACGGGGAGCTCGGCTCTAGTTATGACTGATTCATGATACTGTAGGNTCCATTAAACCACTGAGGCCACTGTCACCGACTGGGCACTTTCTTCAGTCTTGCGGCTGAGCAAGAACAGTAATGTTCAGTCCGTAACCCTAGGCTTTTCCCTGGATCTGGCGAGACCCGGAGATTGTCCCTGCCACTGAGGGGGGCCCTCCCTCTCCAAAGAAAATGCTGCTGACTGAGTGAGTAATCAAGTAGTTCCTTAGAGGGCTGGTCTGCTTAATCCCAGACCTGCTCTCACACTGTTGGTTCAGCCAGTTTCTCAGAGAGGCACGTGCACCCACCTATTGCCCCACCTTGCTCGGGCATGTCTGAGCCTCCCAGCAAACCTCTTATCCAAGTCTTCTGAGGACCAAACTCTTTCTTGCCTCAGACAAATTTTGTCAAAACCTGTTTTTGCAATTACAAAACGTTTTTTAAATTGAAGTATTATTGACTTGGGCTTCTCAGCTGGCGCTAGTGGTAAAGAACTCACCTGCCAATGCAGGAGAAGATAAGAGACGGGTTTAATCCCTGGGTCGGGAAGATCCCCTGGAAGAGGGCATAGCAACCCACTCCAGTATTCTTGCCTGGAGAATCCCATGGAGAGAGGAGGCTGGCGGGCTACAGTCCACATCGTCCCAAAGAGTTGGACATGACTAAAGTAACTAAGCAGGCACCCACGCAAAACTGACTTGCAATGCTGCAGCTGTGGACCTCAGTTTAGAAGGGGTCTCACCCTTGCGTTTGTGTGGATCCTGGGGTTACAATGAGCGCTGACCCTGCACTTGAACTACCCTTGAACTTTGGATACTAAAGTGCCTCCCTTGCTTGACTCTAGTCTTAGCCCTGCTTTGCTCATCAGCCTCTCTTCTTGCTGCTGTCTGCTGAGGAGTAGCCCATCTACACTCGCCTGGACGGTGCTGTTTCCTAGATTTTGTGCTGGAACCAATGACTGCGAGTTCTGCTTCTGTTTCCATCATCCTGTCCCTGTGATTGCATCTTTACAATCCCAAGCTTTGTCAACCACAGTGACCGATGTACCCCCAAGGTTGGGGGGTAGGGGCGGGTGTTGTAAACCTTTGGAATGGAGGGAGTTTCTGCAGTGGTCCAGACCCTGGGAGGCCACCCTCAAGGTCACCTTCACCCCAGGTCCTCCTCAATCTTTGTCACTCTACCATTCCGGAGTCACCTTGAATTCAATTCCCTGTACCAAAACACGTTTCTCTTTGGAGACTTATGATCTCCCTAGGCTGTGTCATGGAAAGCTGGTTTCTCGCAGATCCCCCAGAGCCTTTCTGGAGACCTCAACAACTCACTGGCCTTTGCCACTTCTTCCAGGAAGTGAGGAGTGAGGACTCTCTGTTCTCTTACCTCGCTTCCTCTCTCTCTGTTCCTTCCTCCCCCAGTGGATCCTACTTCCCCATTCTGTCTGGTAGGAATCTTCTTTCATCATTACCTCATAGTTCTTTTCTTCCTGCGGTCCCAGACCACCAGCAGCAGCATCTAGGAACTTGTAAAAAGCAAAACAAAACAAAAAAAGCAAGTGATTAGGACCCAGTCCAAACCTTCTAAATCATAAACTCTGAGAGTGGGACCCAGCAATCTATATTTTAATAAGCCCTCCAAGGAATTCTGCTGCATGTTCAAGTCTGAGAACTGCTACTTTAGGGTCTAAATCAATAGTTCTCCATCCTGGTTGTATCAGGATCTCTAAGCCCCATCTACAGGCCAACTAAATCCCAGGCTCATAAAAACACCAGATCAAAATCAGCCCAGCCAGGTGTAAATGAACAGAACTGCCCAACTGACCCACAAACAATAATAACAGGTTGTCAGCATTAATAATGGGTCTTGTTTTAGGCAACTAGGTTTGGGAGTAGTTTGTTATGCAGCAGTAGCTAACTAACACACAGAACATTGTGAACTTCTGGTGGAAAGGTGATTGATCTCCTTACTTCCTCTAATCCATCCCTCATTTCTGTTCCACATCTATTTTCCTAGCTGCCCCAGTCACTGGGATGATACCTTATCCTAGACCCCAAGTCGGACCTCCCCACTGACCCTGCCCCAGTCTCAACAAGGCAATCAATCAGGATTAGATGGAGGCTCCAAACCAATAAAAATATAAAATAAGACACACTTAATTTTATATTTGCTACTAGCCACTTTCCTACTTTTAATTTTTTTTTCTGGCTGTGCTGGGTCTTTGTTATGGCATGTGGGGCATCGTGGCGCACAGGCTTTTTCATTTTGGCACTTGGGCTTAGTTGCAAGTGGGATCTCAGTTCCCCAACCAGAGACTGAACCTGAGTCCCTTGCACTGGAAGGCAGATTCTTCCCTCTGGACTACCAGGGAAGTCCCTAGCCACATTTTCTAAAATGGTAAAAAACAAACAAACAAACAAAAAAAAACAACAGTGGAATTAATTTTAATAATGTATTCTAAAATGGTAAAAAAAAAAAAAGTGGAATTAATTTTAATACTGTATCTTGTTACATATTTTCTTATATAGTTCCTTTAACCCAGTGTATCCAAAATGTTGTCATTTCAACATGTGGCACTAGGCACATTGCAAATGTTGACTAGCCACACAGCTAGTGTTTTGGAGAGAGCATGCTGACCCCTACTCCTGTCCCTTCCAGAGCAACAGTGGCATCAGGAATGAGTAAGAAGCGGAGGGAGTAGAGAGAGCAGAGCTTCCACCAATCCCACGTCACTCTGAATCTTGACCAAAGAACAGTTGTGGCCAGCACACTGCCACATGTAAAACATCTGCTCATGCTATCCCCCTGCCCTATACTTCTTCCCATTCTGCCCAACAGCTCACATATCCCCATCTCTGTGAAGCCTTCCTTGAATGCCCATAGCTCTAACTTCAGAATTCTGAAACAGTTATTAAAGACATACAAATGGCCAACAGGGACATGAAAATTACACTCAACATTGCTAATGATCAGAGAAATGCAAATCAAAACTACATTGAGGTGCAACCTCACACCGGTCAGAATGGTTATCATTATAAAGTTTGGAGCTGGAGCAGAGCCCTCCTGTACTGTTGGTGGGAACGCAAATTGGTGCAGCCACTATGGAGAACAGTATGGAGGTTCCTCAAAAATCTGAAAATAGAGTTGCCATATGATCTAGCAATCCCATTCCTGGGCATATATCCAGTCAAAACTATAATTTTAAAAGATACATGCACCCATATGTTCATAGTAGCACTATTCACAATAGCCAAGACCTGGAATCAACCTAAACATCCATCAACAGATGAACAGATAAAGAAGACGTGGTACAAATATATAATGGAATACTACTCAGCCATTAAAAAGAATGAACTAATGCTATTTGCAGCAACATGGATGGACCTAGACATGATCATACTAAGTGAAGTAAGCCAGACAAAGACAAATACCATACAATGTTATGTGTGGATTCTAAAATATGACACAAATTAACTTATCCATGAAACAGAAACAGACTCACAGACATAGAAAACAAGACTTGTGGTTGCCAAGGGAAAGAGTGGTAGTAGAGGGTTGGATTGGGAGTTTGGGATTAGCAGATGCAGACTATTATATATAGAATGGATAAACTACAAGGGCCTACTGTATAACACAGGGAACTACACTCACTATTCTGTGATAAACCATAATGAAAAAGATTATATATATATACATATATATGTGTGTATAACTGAGTCACTTTGCTCTACAGCAGAAATTAATGCAACATAATAAATCAACTATATTTCAATACAATGATTTTAAAATTAAGAATTCTACAAAATGCACAGAAAATTAATTAATTAAAGAGTTCCTAATCGCCTTTCCCAATAACAGCTGCAATTTAGCAAGCGCTTTGTTGTTGTTCAGTTGCTCAGTCATGTCTGACTCTTTGCGACCCCATAGACTGCAGCACGCCAGGCTTCCCTCTCCTTCACTATCACCCAGAGTTTGCCCAAACTCATGTCCATTGAGTCAATGATGCCATCCAACCATCTCATCCTCTGTTATTCCCTTCTCCAGCCCTCAATCCTCCCCAGCATCAGGGTGTTACCCAGTGAGTCAGCTCTTTGCATCAGGTGGCCAAAATATTGGAGCTTCACTGAATCAGTCCCTCCAGTGAATATTCAGGACTGATTTCCTTTAGGATTGACTAGTTTGATCTCCCTGCTGTCCAAGGGACTCTCAAGAGTCTTCTTTAGCACCACAGTACAAAAGTATCAGTACTTCAGCGCTCAGCTTTCTTTATGGCCCAATTCTCACATCCATACACACTGCTGGAAAAACCATAGCTTTGACTAGACAGACCTTTGTTGGCAAAGTAATGTTTCTTGCTTTGTAATATGCCATCTAGGTTTGTCATAGCTTTTCTTCCAAGGAGCAAGTGTCTTTTAATTTCATGGCTTCAGTCACTGTCCGCAGTGATTTTGGAGCCCAAGAAAGTAAAATCTGTCACTGTTTCTACTTTTCCCCATCTATTTTGCCATGAAGTCATGGGATTGGATGCCATGACTTTAAGTTTTTGAGCGCTGAGTTTTAAGCCAGCTTTTTCACTCTCCTCTTTCACCTTCATCGAGAGGCTATTTAGTTCCTCTTTGCTTTCTCTGCTTATTGTGTACCAGGTACCGGGCTGAGCACTTAACCTGAATTATATCATTTGATGCTGACACGACACCCTGAGTAGGAATTACCATCTTCATACAGAAGAGGAAACTGAGGTTCAGGGAGCTAAAGGAACTTCCCCAAACTCACTCAGCTGGTAAGTGGAGGAGTCAGGATTTGAATCCACTTGGATTAGGCTCCAGACATGATGCTTCAAGTGCCTGGCCCCTTGCTAATCAAAGTGTGGTCTTTAGATTGGCAGCAGCAGCAGCATCACCTGGGAACCTGTGAGAATGCAGATCTCAGGCTCTGTCCCAAATCTGCTTCTCAGAGTCTGCATTTTCAGAAGAGCCCAGGCAGTTGTGAATGGTAAACTATGAGAGGCGCTGGCCAAAGCTGGTCAGTATTTTAGTTACTTGTCTTTATGTCTGTTTCATCCCTAGGCCACCAGCCCTGCAAGGACAATACTGCGCCTCTTCCGTTTCCTGAACACCTGTTACAGAACTTGGCGCAGTAAACTGCTGGAAGCACCTACTTTCTGTTAAGAAGTTCCCATGGATGGAGGAGCCTGGTGGGCTGCAGTCCATGGGGTTGCTAAGAGTCGGACACGACTGAACGACTTCACTTTCACTTTTCACTTTCATGAATCGGAGAAGGAAATGGCAATCCACTCCAGTGTTCTTGCCTGGAGGATCCCGGGATGGGGAGCCTGGTGGGCTGCTGTCTATGGGGTCACACAGAGTCGGACACGACTGAAGCAACTTAGCAGCAGCAGCAGCAGCAGCAGATTGTGCATGCTCAGTCATGTCCAACTCTTTGTGACCATTTGGATTAGCCTGCCAGGCTCCTCTGTCCATGGAATTTTTCAGGGAAGAACACTGGGAGTGGGTTGCCATTTCCTTCTCCAGAGGATCTTTCTCACCCAAGGCCTGAACCCACATCTCCTATCTTACAGGTGGATTCTTACGCCACCTGGGCTGGCTACTTCCTTTTTTTTTTTTTTCCTTCTTCTTCAAATCCTGCCCAGGGAAAAAGAACAAGAATCCGCATCACATGGCCGATTTACAACATCTACTTGTATCCTCAACAATAGCCTGTTCCACTTTAAAAAGCATGGCAGTGCCCTGGGGTCCCTGGTTGTGGAGCTAACCCCACCCCACCCCCCACCCTCACCAAAGGTGTTGGAAAGCAAGACTCAGCTATGTCACTTGGACGTTTGCTTTTGAGGAAAGTAGTTTTTCAGAATGGAACCCATTCCGCTCTTTTTGGAAGTGAAAATCTTTGGAGACTCCTCAGCAGAGGTAGCCCCGGGATTTTTATGGAAGGAGGGGAGTTAGGACACTGGTGGAAAGGAGGTTTGACAGTGAGGATGTTGAATAGCACAGTGGATTAAGAAAATGTCAGCTGCCCATATTAAAGAGTGGCGGACGGATGGAAACTGAAGGATGGGGAAAACGAAACTCCCCCCAGTACATACACACACACACACACACACACACACACAGGCGTGTGTGCACACGCTATAATGCTGTCCCCTGGGAACCACCAATGGTATTTGGGTCTTAGGAATGGAAACCACAAACCACTGGGAAGATAGCTATTTGGGATTCAGGGTTGATCTCAAATCAGTCTAGCAGGATTTTAGGATCTTAACATATCAGAGCTGACTGGGACATGGCAAAAGATAAGTGTTTCAGAAATATTTCTTAAAAATTCAGCAGGGTAAAAAAAAATAAATAAATAAAAAAATTCAGCAGGGTTTGTGAAACTCAGCCTCTGTATACCAATGCTGAATAGTAATGCGGAGACAGAGTTTGGATGAAGTAGAAAAGAACAGCTTTATCGCTTTGCCAGGCAAAGGGGGCCACCGTGGGCTAATGCCCTTAAAACTGTGTGTCCCCTCCTGGAGCGAGCAGTGAAGAGCGTGTTACAGTTCAAGGGGCAGGGTGTGATCAGTTCGTGGACATTCTTCTGATTGGTTAATGGTGAGGTCATCAGGAGTCAGCATTGTCAGCCTTCTAGTTCCAACTGGTCTGGAGTCTACGTGCTTGCGGGCAACACACAGTTAACTTACTGCACCTGGTGGGGGTTTCAGTATCTAGAAAACAGCTCAAAGGACATGGCTCGGAATATTATCTACTGCTCTCGAGGGAGAACTAAAGGTCCTTGACTTGGTTTAATGGCTAAAGTATTATTATCTTTTGTCTTGCTTGACAGTTTTCCTTTCTTTCTGCATTTTCTCGCTTCTCTGATTGAAGGTTTTCTTTGACTCAAGTTTTCCTACAGACAAAACACAGGCAGTGGACATGGGTGGGGGTATATTCTGGGAAGGCCTCATAGGGTCCTACTTGGTCACAGTAAGAATTAGCCTGAGTTGAGATTTTGCTCATCTTTTAGATGCTACAGAGCCCAGGGATCCAGGAAAGCCTAAATCTTCCCCCTGTCAGTCTCCGTTTACCACCCCTCTTCTCCTCCCCCTCCCTCTCAAAGTTACTTAGGGAGCTGCTGTGAAAGTCATGTTCAACTCTGCGACCCCATGGACTGTAGCCCGACAGGCCCCTCTGTCCACAGAATTCTCCAGGCAAGAATACTGGAGTGGGTAGCCATTCCCTTCTCCAGGGGATCTTCCCAACCCGGGGACTGTACCCGGGTCTCCCACATAGCAGGCAGATTCTTTAGTGTTTGAGCCACTAGGGAAGCCCAGCACTTCTTGACTATAGAGAGTCACAAGCACTTCTTTATTGATAGTGGAACGTAGACCTGATAATCATCAGTGTAAAATGTCCTTTAAATATGGCGAAAATAAACCTACCTACAAAAGAGAAGCAGACTCACAAACACAGAATAACAGACGTGTGATGGCCAAGGTAGGGGAGAATGGAGAGGGAGAGGGAGGGACTGAGAGCCTGGGGTTGGTAGATGCAAACTACCACATTTCAAATGGATAAGCAACAAGGTCCTACCATGCAGCACAGGGAATTATATCCAATCACTTGGGATAAACCATAATGCAAAAGAAAATTTAAAAGAATGTATATATGTGTAGAACACTTTGCTGTACAGCAGAAATTAGCATAACATTGAAATTAACTATATACTTCAATTTTTTAAAAAGGAATAAAAAATTTCCTTCTATAATTTAAATTAGAGCACTCAGTTTAAGCTCTAGAATGAAATGGGCTTCTTAATCCCCTACCCCCATTCATGAATATAAATCTTGGAGCTGGATCAGCCTCAGGGAGCGGCGGTAAAGCAGAAATGCAGCCGTTGCCCCACAGTGACCTCTCCCACTAGTGACCCATGGCCCAGGGAGTCCTGGATTCTTGGGGAGCTGGCTAGCATCTTCCCCTCATAGAGGGGCTAAAAGGGTAATGGGTAGTGGGGCCAGGCAAGAAGTCTGAAGACTGCTCTCTGAAATGAAGTGAAGTGAAAGTTGCTCAGTCGTGTCCTACTCCTTGTGATCACACGGGCTATACAGTCCATGGAATTCTCCAGGCCAGAATACTGGAGTGGGTAGCCTTTCCCTTCTCCAAGGGATCTTCCCAACCCAGGGATCGAACCCAGGTCTCCTTCATTGCAGGTGGATTCTTTACCAGCTGAGCCACAAGGGAAACCTGTTCTCTGAAGACTTAAATAAATCAGTAACCTCTTAGGCACCAACCCTCTTCACTTTGCATGGGAAAACCAAGATCCCCAAAGGAAAAGTGGCTAGCCCAGGGTCACAGAACAAGACCCCTGGCACAGCTGGAGTGAGAGCTTGGGTTTCTGATTTCTGATTCAGAGCTTGGCAGATGGGCCCTCCTCCCAGCTGGCCACAGCCTCCGAGACCTATCAAGTCTGTGAAAGAATGAAAGGGGCTCAAGTGTCATCACATCCCCTGGAAATGAATGCTGCCCTCTCCTCGGCTAAAACAGGATCATACAGATACCCCTAGGTGCAAAGGAGTCTGGGACGGCAGGAAGTAGCATTTCCTGATTGAGTTAGTGATCTATAGTCCAAGGTAAGCCCACTCCTACCTAGAACAAATTCAGAGTAGGCAAAAAAGTAGAAGGATGGATAATTTGTAGGTAACCTTGTCTATATTACAAATGAATAGCTTAATATTAGAGAAGTATTTATAAACTGACTTGCTAAAGGTCACAACAAATTAATGATCAAATTACATTTCTCCCTTGATTCCCGAGTCTGAGCTCTTAGTTGCAATGGGATCCTGATTTTCAGAAAGAAAGCAAAAATAATGAGACTCTTTAAAATTTTGAGATTCTAATCACCTTTAAATCATGTCAGTTCAAAGATACCTGAAATTTACACACATTTTTCATTCAAAGAAACAGGAGACCATTTTTTCCTCACCATGAAAGGATGTAGGACAATGGAACCACACACCTCCAGGAGGCGCTACTCATGGGGCCTGCGTCATTAACGCTCTGAGTCGTGCAGTGCACAGCCTGCCCAGCCACAGATGTTTAATGTTGCTAAGTTCAATCTGGGCTCCAACTTCCTCATCTGTAAATTTAGCTGGTCATTCTAGAATGATTCTGAGGCCCCTTCTGAGACCTTACGTTACTGTGACAAACCATGTGCAGTCACACAGGAGAGTGAAAAATAGGCCAATACACGAAGGGGTCTTATGCTTTCCTGGGAGGCCTTCCCGGTGCTTTGCCAAACGGTAGTGCAGGGATGTTTCTGACTTCCCCTTATTGCCCATAATGCAGCCCTTTTGGTTGTAAAACACCCTCATCGACAACCCGGAACTCTCTGGAATTTAATTTATCAGAAACAAAGTAAGTCCCTACAGTCACATGAAAGTGATGCCTCTTCCTTGTCAGAACAGCAGAGAGTAGGATGCTGATTCCTGAAGGAATGGTGCCCACGATGAATTGGCATGACCTTTCCCCCTCATTTCTGTCTAGTCCCCGAAGGGACAGGCCCTCTTATTACATTTTCTCAGCCTGGAGTTTAGCTCCACAGGCAACCTCCTGTGATTTGTTTGTTTGAAAGGTAGTGTTTCTTCTAAAAATCTAGCTAAGATCTTTTTTAAAGGGTTCAGCCTGGGTGTGAGGGAATTAAGTATGACTCAGAGTGTGTGCTTTCCAAAGCCAGGTAAAAACTTAGATGATCATTCATTTGATTTATTCATGTATTTATTCAGTCCACAAGCCCTGACAATGCACCTTTCATTGTGCCGACCTCTGCTGGGAGTTCAGGCAAGTGGATAAAAGTGAATAATTTGTCTCCACCTTGGCACTGTTTAGCCATGTATGACAAGTACTCCGCTTAAAGGAAACTAATTTAAACGCGTGGCGCATAATGCCACGGACCCACCAAGTTGTCTTTTTGTTCCCTCTCTATGGACGGATAAAGGAAGTTAACATTTCACAGCCTCTCTGCAGCTAAGAGAGGCAATGTAATTCTTTCTAGCCAAAACACACAACAAATGACCAGTGTCATTTCTGGTGCAACCAGAAGCAGGGTGCAACCTTCCGTTCTCTGGCCTGGGGTCCAAGAATGCAGAGATGGAGGTCTGGACGTCAGTCAGCCTGAGCCTCTATGAGTAACAGAATGGAGCAGAGCTATACCCCTGCTTCCTCTACCCAAATTCATTCACGAAGCAGGAATGAGAAAGAAACGTTTGTTTTCTTAAGCTACTAAGATTCAGGGATTCACTTATTACCCCTACATAACTTAGCCTCACTTGACTAATTTAAAATCTAAACTTTTAAACCAGTTAAACTGGTGGGGAGGGACTTGGGGAGAACAATGACATACCTCCTTTATTGGGTAAATGTTTACAGAGCACAGACTATATGCCACATACTGTGTCATGGTTCCAAAAACAAGTAAAGGATCGTCTCTGTCCTCACGGGGCTCATGATTTGATCATAATCATAACTTCACAGTTGTTCAATTGCTGTTACGTCCAACTCTTTGCGACCCCATGGACTGCAGTACGCCAGACTTCCCTGTCCATCACCAACTCCTGGAGCTTGCTCAAACTCATGTCCATTGAGTCGGTGATAACATCCAAACATCTCATCCTCTGTTGTCCCCTTCTCCTCCTGCCTTCCATCTTTCCCAGCATCCAGGTCTTTTCCAAGGAGTCAGTTCTTTGCATCAGGTAGCCAAAGTATTGAAGCTTGAGCTTCAGCATCAGTCCTTCCAATGAATATTTGGATTAATTTCCTTTAGGATTGACTGGTTTGATCTCCTTGCTGTCCAAGGGACTCTCAAGAGTCTTCTCCAACACCACAGTTGAAAAGTATCAACTCTTCAGCACTCAGCCTTCTTAATGGTCCAACTCCCACATCTGTACATGACTACTGGAAAAACCATAGCTTGAATTAGACGGATCTTTGTTGGCAAAGTAATATTTCTGCTTTTCAATATGCTGTCTAGGTTTGTCATAGCTTTCCTTCCAAGGAGCACATAGTAATTGCTCAATAAATAACATTATTACTATTAATATAATTGAAACTCAGATGTAAAGAGATTCACTCATGCAATGAACTCCCACCAGCATGCCCAGATTGTAACCAAATGAAAATGTATGAGGAAGTAATCTGTGCCTTAGATTATGTTCTTCCTTTAAAGAAAAAAATATTTATTTGGCTGAGACAGGTCTTAGCTGCGGCATGCGGGATCTTTAGTTGTGGCATGTTGGATTTAGTTTCCTGACCGGGGATCAAACCTGGACCCCAAGCACTGGGGGTGGGGAGTCTTAGCCACTGGACCACCAGGGAAGTCCTGTATCCTTCTCTTTGCTGTGCTTCTCCTATACACATTTTGTCAGCCTGTGAAAACGTAATCATTTTTTAAAATCATAGAAAGTTGCCCTTATATAAGAAAAGGCAGATAAACACACTCAACCTCAATTCCAAAAACATGCAACTTTAAAAGAAAACCAGAGTTATTAAATACGATGTGTTACACTCAATTAGATCCTGGAACTGAAAAGGAACATCAGTGGAAAACTCAGTAAAATCTGAATAAAGTCTGGAGGTTAGTGAATACCACTGTGCCAATGTGAATTTTTCAGTTTTGACAAATGCACTATGGTTTTGGAAAATTTAATACTGGGGAGCTACTGCTGCTGCTGCTAAGTCACTTCAGTCGTGTCCGACTCTGTGCGACCCCATAGACGGCAGCCCACCAGGCTCCCCCGTCCCAGGGATTCTCCAGGCAAGAACACTGGAGTGGGTTGCCGTTTCCTTCTCCAGTGCATGAAAGTGAAAAGTGACAGTGAAGTCGCTCAGTCTTGTCCGACTGTTCGCGACCCCATGGACTGCAGCCTACCAGGCTCCCCCGTCCATGGGATTTTGCAGGCAAGAGGACTGGAGTGGGGTGCCATTGCCTTCTAGGTGAAGGATATACTGGAACTTTCTATGCTGTCTTTGTAGCTTTCCATAAATACAAAATTATTACAAAAGATTTTTTAAGACAAGTGATGTTTCCCCAGGTTTGTATGTTACAGGTGATAAAAGTGAGGTGAGTCTGTGTGTAGGGTAGCCAGAAAAAAAATGCAGGAAGCTCAGCTAAACTTTAATTTCAGAAAACACTGATTTTTAGTATAAATATGCCCCAAACATTGCATGGGGCAATAAATACATTTTTTAAAGTATTCATTGTTCATCTGAAATTCAAATTCACCTGAATTTTTATTAGCTAAATCTGGCAATGATATCCAGATGCAACATTGATGAAGATGTAGAAATAAACCTTATTATTAAAATGTGCATACGTGTTCAGTTGTGTCTAACTCTTTGCAACTCCATCCATGGACTATAGCCCGCCAGGCTCCTCTGTCCATGGGCTTCTCCAGACAAGACACTGGAGTGGGTTGTCATTTCCTTCTCCAATTATTTAAGATGATAGCACATAAACTGTAGATTCTAACACATGATTATTAATATGAAAAAGTATTCTTCCTTGTTTCATTGTCTGATATTAATTATAACAGTGAGGTATTATGGTAATTAAAGGAGTTAGTGAAAGAAAGATTGGAAGGAGGAAGGAAGGAAAGAGGCAAGAAAGAGACAAGAATGGATGAATAAATAAGTTAATGAGTGAGTGAGTGGATTGAATGGGTAGTATGTGTCCCCAAATTCCAAAAGAAAAAAGTTTATAGATGTTAAAAATATGGTGGGCTTTCTAAAATATTTAATACCTGCAATCTATTTTATAAATTGGGAGAGATTGGGATGAATCAGGAGTCACAGTTCTATTTACAATGGCACCAATGATCCAACAGTTTACTCAAGAAGGAAAAAGAAGGGCTTCCCAGGTGGTCCAGTGGTTTAGAATCCACTTGCCAATGTGGAGGACAAAGGTTCGATTCCTGGTCCAGGAAGATTCCACAGGTCACAGAACAACCAAGCCCGTTCACCACAACTAGTGAAGCCCCTGCACCCTAGAGTCCACGCTTTGCAAAGAGAGAAGCCACTGTAATGAGAAGACTGCACACCGAAACTAGAGAAGGCTCGCCTGCAGCAACCAAGACCCAGCACAGTTGAAAAAAGAGAAATTAAAAATACGAAAGGAAAATAAATCAGGAGCTTGCTGAAAACTTCTGAAAATGGTACTTCAAGGAACCTGTGTACCCTTCTCCTCAGAAAAGGAGAGAGTGCCTTGCTTATGATTTTTATTCTCCAAAATTTAAAATAAAAACTTCTGAACATAACAAGAAGCCTAAAGAATTTTACAGTGATTGCATAAACTCAGCCTTTAGTATTTTATTCCATGTGCTTCATCTTGAATCTGTCCATCTCACTTTCCATCTCTTACTCCATCATGAGTGCTGTCAATATATTTCAGAGGATTTGCAAATATCAGGTCACTTCTTCCTAAAGACTTTTCAGCAAGATTATCATTCCCCAGAATCCAGTATTTGTGTATAGGTAAAATTTCAAATGGTATTTTGCACAGATCTTGAGTACACCCCTTAATGGATTTTGACAAAGGTACACAGCTGTGTAACCCCAACCCCTACTGAGATACAGAACATCTCTATCACCCTAGAAAGTGCCTTTATGTGCCTGCTTTTCTCATCCATGCTGAACTTCCACCTTTGTAAAAATATCTAAATGAGTAAAATTAAAGGCAAATGCATATAATTCTCGGAGAAGGCAATGGCACCCCACTCCAGTACTCTTGCCTGCCAAATCCCATGGACAGAGGCGCCTGGTGGGCTGCAGTCCATGGGGTCGCAAACAGTCGGACAAGACTAAGCGACTTCACTGTCACTTTTCACTTTCATGCATTGGAGAAGGAAATGGCAACCCACACCAGTGTNAGTGTTCTTGCCTGGAGAATCCCAGGGACGGGGGAGCCTGGTGGGCTGCTGTCTATGGGGTCACACAGAATCGGACATGACTGAAGTGACTTAGCAGCAGCAGCAGCATATAATTCTAGAAGAGCAGCTCAAAGTGCTGCAAGCCATGGATGGCAAGCCAGGAGGATAAGGAGTGCAACTTATAGAACATCTTCTGTGAATAAGGCACTGCAAGTGTAGCAGTGAACCAAACAGATAAAAAAATCCCTGCCTTCATTATGTTTATATCTAAATGTGTAGGGGACGGGTGGTGGCAATAGAAATAAACAAATACATGGGTTTCCAGATAGTGGTAAGTGCCGCAGAGAACAATGAAGCAGAAAAGGGAACTGATGGGTGTGAAGCAAAGGGCTGTGGAGTTGCAATTTTAAAGAGGGTAGTCAGGAAACCTCGCTGAATGACAGCTAAGCAGAGACCTGCAGGGGGCAAGGTGTGTAGGAAAGTATGATGAGGGAATATGTGAATGCATTATTCTCCTGGAGCCTCCACAACAAAATCCCAGAGACTGGGGGTCTTAAGCAACAAACGTTTTGTTCTGAAAGTTCTGGAAGTCCAAGATCATAGTGTCAGCAGGTTGCTCCTAAGACCTCTCTCTTTAGCTTGCAGATAGCCACCTTCCCCCTGTGCCCTTGCGTGGTCCCCTCTCCATCTGTGTGTTTCTGTGTCCTCATCTTCTTTCCCTGTAAGGACACCAGTCATATTGTATAAGCTCCGCCCCCCCCCGCCCCCACCCCACATCTGATCTCGCTTCACCTTCATTCTCTCTTTAAAGATCCTCTCTCCAAATGGCAGACACATTCTGATGTACTGGGCATTAGGAACTTCAACTCAGTTCAGTCATAACACTGAGTGAATGAATGGACCAGTCTACCGCTTTGCTTCTGGGTAGGAGAATAAAGACACATGAAGACTGCAGGAACGAGGGACAAGGAACAAGCATCCACATTAGGAGGAGAGCCAAGGATTTGACATGTGTTGTTTTTCAAATCCCTCTTGGCCAATTCAAAATGTGCTTTTTTCTGGCTCTGACTCCTAACTATTTCCAGAAGTGGTTTTTATTAACTGTTGGCCTGCAGCAGGAAGTGGTAGAGGAAAACCCCGACCTTGGAACCAGAATAACTGGGTTCTGTATCCACTCTACTGAGTGACCTTGAAGAAGCCACTTAACCCTCTCCTTCGCTTCATCTATGCAATGGGGATGAAAACCTGGCCCCTTCACAGAACTGCCAGAGAGGTGAAGTGAGGCAGTCGGAGGGCAGACGAGGGCGTGTAGCAATAATGCTTAGTAAACAGGGCAATGTAATACAAACAAAAGCAGAGGTATTACTGCGGGGCTTGTAGTGAAAACCACTGCAGACAGCTCAGAGCTGGGGCCTCCTGGTCATTTCAAGGGGAGTTTATGAAACTGTAGTCCTTGTCCTAGTTGCTTCCACTTCAGTCCCCAGGGCAATTAGATAGCTGGGGGAGTGCCGGCCAGGGAAAAAAAGGCTTATAAAATTGAAAAGAGAGGTTGACCCCATCTCAGGCCCAGAACTGACCATTTCTGCCTCACCAAGGATTCTTTATACACATATATAAAGTTGTAGATGTTTAATGTATACAACGTGATGTGTTTGGAGACAAGTATGTACCTGTGAAACCATCATCACTGTCAATGCCATAAATGTATTCATCTCCTCCAAAAGTTCCTCCTGCCCCTTTGTTTTTTTCTCTTTAATGGTTAAGAGCACTTAACATAAGATCTATCCTTTCAGTGAATTTTGAAGTATATTACATAACACTGTTAGTCATCAGCCCTATGTTGTACCGTAGATCTCCAGAACTTTATTTTGCATAACTGAAGCCCTTGGCCCACCACCCGCCAGGCCCTGGCAACCACCATTTTACTCTCTGCTTCGATGAATCTGACTATGTCTAAGTCCACTTATGAATGAGATCATGCTGTATATGACTTTCTGTGGTCTGGCTTATTTCACTCAGCATAATATCCTCAAGTTTCATCCATGTTATATATGATAACCTTTCCTTCTTTTTTATAAGGCTAAATAGTAGTCCATCATATGTGTATACCACATTTTCTTTATCATCAAGGACTCTTGGTATCAAAAGTTGATAATAATGAGCACCCTCCTTGCCGCACTTAGTACTAAATCCTCCCCAGGCATCAATTCACGGAATCCGGACAATATCTCCTGAGTCTGGGGCTATTATTTACCTATTTTTTAGATGAAGTAACTGAGGCTCAATAGAGTTAAGTAATTGCCCAGAACATGCGACTATTTTTTAAAATTTTATTTATTTCTGGTTGCAATGGATTTTAGTTGCCACGCTAGGGCCCAGCTGCCCTGCAACATGTGGAATCTTAGATACTTGACCAGAGATCAAACCCATGTCCCCCAACCAAGAGATGGACTCCCAACAACTAGACCACCAGGGAAGTCCCTTACGATGCTGTTAAGAGGCAGAACTGAACCCAAATCAACTTCTACCTACATCCCATTCTCCAGGCAAGAACACTGGAGCGGGTTGCCATTTCCTTCTCCAATGCAAGAAAGTGAAAAGTGAAAGTGAAGTCGCTCGGTTGTGTCCCACTCTTAACGACCCTGTGTACTGCAGCCTACCAGGCTCCTCCATCCATGGGATTTTCCAGGCAAGAGTACTGGAGTGGGGTGCCATTGCCTTCTCCATACAATTACACAAAATGTGCTAAAGATATTTAAGGCATCTCAATTCTGCTTGAATTCCAGCTCTGACACTTCCCAGCCATGTGACTTTGGACAAGTTATTTATCTTCCAGAGGACACCCTGCCCACCTGTCACCTCCAGGGCTGGCCAAATGCAAGTTGAGGGTCGTTCCTTAGCTTCTTATAGCCTCAGTTCCTTTAGCGTAAAATAAGGGTGATAACAGCTGATTTCCCCAGTGAAAAGCACCTAGCCCAGTACCTGGCAGCAATCATTTTGTGATAGCAACAATGGTGCATCCACACCAAATGGGGAGAAGGAAGAAGAGCAAAGAGAGAAACACAGACAGGAAGAATAAATTTAAATTGTTCACCTCCAGCCTGTTCAGAACTTAGGATCAAAAAATAATTATCTCAGCTAAAGATGTGTCATTTTCCTTTGATTCAGTTCAGTTCAATCTCTCAGTCGTGACTGACTCTTTGCAACCCCCATGGACTGCAGCACACCAGGCTTCCCTGTCTGTCACCAAATCCCAGAGCTTGCTCAAACTCACCTGCATCTAGTCAGTGATGCCATCCAACCATCTCATCCTGTTGTCCCCTTCTCCTCCTGCCTTCAACCTTTCCCAGCATCAGGGTCTTTTCAAATGAGTCAGTTCTTTGCATCAGGTAGCCAAAGTATTATAGTTTCAGCTTCAGCATCAGTCCTTACAATGAGTATTCAGGACTGAATTCCTTTACGATTGAATTGTTTAATCTCCTTGCAGTCCAAGGGACTCTCAAGAGTCTTGTTCAACACCACAGTTCAAAAGCATCAACTCTTCGGAACTCAGCTTTCTTTATCGTCCAACTCTCACATCCATATATGACTACTGGAAAAGCCATAACTGACTTGACGGACCTTTGTCAGCAAAGTAGTGTCTCTGCTTTTTATTGTGCTGTCTAGGTTGGTCATAGCTTTTCTTCCAAGGAGCAAGTGTCTTTTAATTTCATGGCTGCAGTCATCATCTGCAGTGATTTTGGAGCCCAAAAAAATAAGGTCTGTCACTCTTTCCACTGTTTCCCCATCTATTTACCATGAAGTGATGGGACCCTATGCCATGATCTTAGTTTTTGAATATTGAGTTTTAAGCCAGCTTTTTTACTCTCTTCTTTCAGTTTCATTAAGAGGGTCTTTATTTCCTCTTGCTGTTTGCTATAAGGGTGGTGTCATCTGCATATCTGAGGTGGTTGATATTTCTCCCAGCAATCTTGATTGCAGCTTGTGCTTCATCCAGCCTGGCATTTCACATGATGTACTCTGCATATAAGTTAAATAAGCAGGGTGACAATATATAGACTTGACATACTCCTCTCCCAAATTGGACCAAGTCTGTTGTTCCATGTCTGGCTCTAATTGTTGCCTTCCTGACCTGCATATAGGTTTCTCAGGTCAGGTGGTCTGGTATTCCCATCTCTTGAAGAATTTTCCACAGTTTGTTGTGATCCCCACAGTCAAGGCTTTGGCGTAGTCAATAAAGCAGAAGTAGGTGCTTTTCTGGAACTCTCTTGCTTTTTCGATGATCCAATGGATGTTGGCAATTTGATTTCTGGTTCCTCTGCCTTTTCTAAATCCAGCTTGAACATTTGGAAGTTCTCGGTTCACGTACTATTGAACCCTGGCTTGGAGAGCTTTGGAAGCCTGGCTGGTTTTGAGCATTTCTTTGCTAGTGTATAAGATGAGTGCAATTGTGCGGTAGTTTGAACATTCTTTGCCATTCCCTTTTTGGGGGATTGAAATGAAAACTGGCCTTTTCCAGTCCTGTGACCGCTGCTGAGTTTTCCAAATTTGTTGGCATATTGAGTGCAGCACCTTCACAACATCATCTTTTAGGATCTGAAATAGCTCAACTGGAATTCCATCACTTTCAGTAGCTTTATTTGTAGTGATGCTTAAAGGCCACTTGATTTTACATTCCAGGATGTCTGGCTCTAGGTGAGTGATCACACTGTCGTGGTTCTCTGGGTCGTGAAGCTCTTTTTTGTACAGTTCTTCTGTGTATTCTTGCCACCTCTTCTTAATCTCTTCTGCTTCTGTTAGATCCATACCATTGCTTTCCTTCATTGTGCCCATCTTTGCATGAAATGTTCCCTTGGTTTCTCTAATTCTCCTGAAGAGATCTCTAGTATTTCCCACTCTATTGTGGGTGTGACTGGTGATGGAAGTAAAGTCCGAGGCTGTAAAGAACAACACCGCAGAGGAACTTTGAACATTAGGTCCATGAGGCAAGGTAAACAGGAGATGGCAAGAGTGAACGTCGACATTTCAGGAATCACTGAACTAAAATGGACTGGAATCAGTGAATTTAACTCAGATGACCATTATATCTACTACTGTGGGCAAGAATCCCTTAGAAGAAATGGAGTAGACTTCATAGTCAACAAAACAGTTGAAATGCAGTATTTGGGTGCAATCTCAAAACAATAGAATGTCTCTGTTTCCAAGGCAAACCATTCAGTATCACAGTAATCCAAGTCTATGCCCCAACCACTAATGCCAAAGAAGCTGAAGTTGAACAGTTCTATGATGACCTATGATGCCTTGTAGAATTAACACCAAAGAAAAGATGTCCTTTTCATCATAGGGGACTGGAATGCAAAAGTAGGAAGTCAATACCTAGAGTAACAGGCAAGTTTGGCCTTGGAGTACAAAATGAAGCAAGGCAAAGGCTAACAGAGTTTTGCCAAGAGAACACACTGGTCATAGCAACACCCTCTGCCAACAACACAAGAGACGACTCTACACATGGACATTACCAGATGGTCAATACCAAAATCAGATTGGTTATATTCCTTGCAGCCAAAGATGGAGAAGCTCTATACAGTCAGCAAAAACAAGACCAGGATCTGACTGTAGCTCAGATCATGAACTCCTTATTGCAAAATTGCCTTGATAAGAAAACAAGAAATTGTGTGATGTGTGTGTTTCCCTCTTTGCTTTGGCTACCAGAAAATCCAGAGCTAAATCCCATTCTTATTAACAGTAACCAGATAGAATAGAATCCAGGCTTAGTCTTCCTTTATGCTATATGCATTAAACATTTTTTGTTCTATTAACTTTATTGTCCTATAACATTTACTGTCAAAAAAATTGTTAATCCAGCTGCTTGAAAAGTAGGTAAAAATAATCAAGACATTTAATATCGTTATTATGAAAGTGAAATTCATATTATAAGTGAAATCAGTCCTGAATATTCATTGGAAGGACTGATGCTGAAGCTGAAGCTCCAATACTTTTGCCACCTGCTGCGAAGAACTGACTCACTGGAAAAGACCCTGATGCTGGGAGGGATTGGGGGCAGGAGGAGAAGGGGATGACAGAGGATGAGATGGTTGGATGGCATCACCAACTCGATGGACATGAGTTTCAGTAAGCTTCAGGAGTTGGTGATGGACAGGGAAGTTTGGCATGCTGCAGTCCATGGGGTCGCAAAGAGTCAGACACGACTGAGCGACTGAACTGAACTGAATATAGTTACAGGTTAAGGCCATGCATTTGAAATCAAAGCATTATCTATTACTTGAATTTTAGACAAAGATAAAAGGCACTGAGAAGCCAGAGATTAATTTAGAAGTGGAATTAGTTCAGATGAAGCATTTATGGGAAAAACAATTTGTAAATGATTCCCAGAGTAGGTCAATCCTATTTGCAGGCAGAGAGGAGGGTCAGTTCTCAGTCCCCTGGGCCACCCGGGCTGGCACTCAGCTTTTCCAGATCCCGCTTCTTGGAGGAGCAGAGGCCTGCCCTATTTCCCACACCGTCAGGGGTTTCCTCTTGATCTTTCCAGATCGTGGGTCTACTTGCACAAGATGTGAATCCATGGCAGAAGCCAAAATGATTTACATTTCTGTCAGTTCAGTGTCAAACATGCTGGGAGGAAGGAAATTTATATTTAGATGGGAAGAAGGAAATTTATAATTAAATTAAATTTTGGTTGTGTTCCCATTGTACAGAGTCTCCAGAAAAAGTAAACATGTGTGTGTGAGAAAGAGTGGGTATTTGCATTCAAACATGATATTCTCTCAAATTGACAAATGGTTGTCATTTCTGGCATTGGTATATTGGCCAAAAGATTGGAAACAATGTAAAGTTAATCAGTGGGGCCTGGTAAAATGACCTGCCCATGGGATGACAGAGGAAGATGCATGTTTAATAAAGAATGAACACACAGCCACTTTGGGAACTAGTTTGGCAATGTTTGATTAAGATGGACTCACAGCAGCTCAGGATTTCCTCAACTTCAGTCACTATCTGAATAAAATTCAAAGTTCCCAGCCTGGCCTACGACAGGTTTTTCTCACCATGAGCACTGTTGACCCTTTCTGCCGAATATTCTATGTGTGTGGTGGTGGGGGAGCTGTCTGGTGAGTGCTAGGATATTTATGGGCATTCCTGGGCCCCACCCAAAAATGCCAACATCACCCCCAGCCCCAAAAGTCATGACAGCCAAAAATATCTTCAGACATTGTCAAAATATTGCATGGATAAATCTCACAAACAAAAACACACATACACACAAAGAGTACATATGGGGAATTTCCTGGCAATTCAGTGATTAGGACTTCATGGTTCCATCTCAGGGTCACGAGTTTAATCTCTGGTCCGGGATCTAAAATCTCGCAGGCTGGGTGGTGGAGCCAAAAAAAGAGAACATATTATTATAAACCTATTTTGGTTGGGAGAAGGAAGACGTAGGCAAGGGGCTTCTGGGATGAGGCTAACAGTCTGTTTTTGGATTGAAGTACTGACTACTTGGGTGTTTTAAACTCTGAAAACTCATCATGTTGTGAACTTTTTCATTATTATAATTCAATAAAAATTTTTTTTTTTTTAAATGAGGCACATCTACATGGCTTGATATGGAAAACTCTCCAATATACATGGTTAATGGGGAAAAAAGTTGACTACGAATATTGTAATTCCATTTATAAAGTATTTCCAGAAGCACAGGAAAGCACACACACTCCTGATGGGAGTGTAAGTTGTTAACCAATTCAGAGCGCCCTCACTAGAAACGCTGAAGCTGCCCACACTCCACGACTCAGCACCTCTGGACCTCAGGGTGTGCTCTAGAGAAACTCCTGCCCATTGTCCAAGGAGACTCAGACAGGGAATGTTCACCGTGTGATGACTGAGCCTCAGATGGTTAAGGAACTTGCTGAAGATCACACCACTTGTGAATCAGAAAGCCAGGATCTGGTCCCAGGTGGTTGAGGGCCGCTAGGTGCTCGAACTCTCCAGCACTTCCGCTGGTCCTGCGTGTGGATGAAGGGTCCTGGCTAAGTGTCCTCGGGCAGAGCTGCAGGAGGCAGGCTTCGCAGTGAGGAGGTGAGGGCAGTGTCATTACACAGGCTGCCAGCCCATCCCCACCCCCCAGAAGTCTATTTCCTTCCCAGGCTGGGGTTCCACCACAAAATGCCCCCCTTTTATGATCCCCTCCTTGGAAGTGCCAGCCTTGG
>SJYQ01099774.1:0-21878 GCA_006410935.1 Redunca redunca
TTATTTTAGTTCCACGTCAGAAATATTCTTTTTTTAATCACATGAACATTTACTTCTTAATCTAAGCCAACAAGATTATAAACCACTGAAAAAGAAGATTTTTATATAGTTACTACAGTAGACCCTGGACCTCTTTTCTCTGTCTTGACCTTGAAATTGCCACTCACTGCTTGCTAGAACCCCACAGGACTCCCAACTTTGACTCCTCATAGCACACCTTCCAGTGCGGACGGCCAGCTACTACTGTGTGTCTCAGCTCTCCTGATGCCTAGGTGTCCGCCCCTGCACTGTTTTCAACTATTGCTCTCTTAATAGGGTTTTCACACCCTCCAAGAATTGACCATCTTTTGGTAGTGCTTCTGTGCAGTGGTGTCCTTAAATGTGGACTCAGGATGATGCAGGTGCCAGCTGGGTCTTACCAGTACAGAGGATAACAGTGAGGCTTTGAATCCTCTTGCCTCAGAACCGAGGAATTCATGTAAACTTAGGCTCTCACTGTTTCCCCATCTATTTTCCATGAGGTGATGGGACCAGATTCCATGATCTTAGTTTTTTGAATGTTGAGTTTAAGCCAGCTTCTTCACTCTCTTCTTTCACTTTCATTAGGAAACAATGGAAACAGTCAAGAGACTTTATTTTCTTGGGCTCCAAAATCACTGCAGATGGTGACTGCAGCCATGAAATTAAAAAGACGCTTGGAAGAAAAGCTATGACAAACCTAGACAGCATATTAAAAAGCAGAGACATTACTTTGCCGACAAAGGTCTGTCTAGTAAAAGCTATGGTTTTCCAGTAGTCATGTATGGATGTGAGAGTTGGACCATAAAGAGTGCTGAGTACCGGAGAATTGATGCTTTTGAACTGTGGTGTTGGAGAGGACTCTTGAGAGTCCCTTGGTCAGCAAGGAGATCAAACCAGTCAATCCTAAAGGAAATTATTCCTCAATACTCATTGGAAGGACTCATGCTGAAGCTGAAGCTCTAATACTCTGGCCACCTGATGCAAAGAACTGACTCTTTGGAAAAGATCCTGATGCCGGGAAAGATTGAAGGCAGGAAGAGAAGGGGATGCCAGAGGATGAGATGGTTGGATGGTATCACTGACTCAATGACACGAGTTTGAGTAAACTCCGGGAGTTCGTGATGGACAGGGAAGCCTGGCATGCTGCTGTCCATGGGGTCACAAAGAGTTGGACATAACTGAGCGACTGAACTGAACTGAACCTTAGGCTGAATTAATAATTATAGTATCCCACCACACTACTGTCTCATTGACCACAATGTCAACTAAAACCATGGTAATTACAATTTATCCTGTAGATGTGCTATTAATTCTACAGGGACAGTGAGCATAAACTGGGACTGTCTGGGGCACAACTAGAATGAATGGGAATGCTATTAAAGTCCACGAGACTTCTTTTAGATTAGCTTCCATAAAAGCCTAGCTTTAGATATAACTTATGTTGAATAGCTGAGGTTCTTGAAGTCGAGTAGATCTTCATATTTTTCCCTATTAAATTTTAAAAATTAGTTTCCCTTCTTTGTCTTAGTCTGTTTTAGACCACTAATTGTTACCCAAAAGCTTGATGGTACCTTACGTTCACTTAAGACAGACAAAAATAATGGCAGAACCACCACTTTGAACTATTTCCTAATTTCAGAAAATCTTGGTACAAGTTCTAATTTGGTCATTCCCAGAGCTTATATGATGGGACTAGGTTATGTATGTAACAAAAGAATCTCAAACTAAAAATGTTGAAAACAAACGCAAAATCATCTAATTCATAGTAAGTCAATACAGCAACCAGTTCTCCAAAGCAGAAATCAGATCATTAAAATCCAGACATAATATACAAGCCCTCAATAACTAAACTACTCTTTTGTTAAATAACCTAGTCTTTATGTAGCAACCAATTCTGAAGCTTAACACTCATGTGGATGGTATCAAGTAAACTGCTTCCTGACCATTACCACTAGTACTAAAAATTACAAAGAGAACGAAGATAAAAACAGCAGATCAAAAGTACAAGTTGTTTTTTTTCTTTTTTAAAAAGCCTCTTTTTCATTCTCCAAAGTCCTGCCATGTCAAACACTTCTAGTTCAATTTATATCATCTGATGAATAAGAAATTCAGTGCCTTCAAGTAGTGGAATTAAGGTAAGGAGGTAGATATATGTAAATGAAATGTGAGTAAAAAAACATGGAGTCTATGCATACTTGAACATGGAAACAAAAAATGAGAAAAGAACCACAAGACGTAATAAATGTGCAAAGCTGTGATCTGAGTTTGCTAGCTGGATCTTTGAAAATGTATTTGGTGCTTATGTGTTCCTCATCAATGGCTTAACATGTATTTTTCACTTTTCACTTCTCTCAATCAGTGATTTCCAGCAGGGAAAGCATGTCCCTCGGAGAAGAAAGGGCAATTAGAGGCCTATCAAAATGTAGGCAGGGATACGTATGTAGAGCTTGAAGAACGCATTCAACACTCAAGGCAAAGGATATTCATTCCACAAACTGCAGAACATAAAGCCTGAAGTGAAGGGCAAGAAAAGCATTGATGCACGTGGCTAGTGGGTTCAGAAAAGATGACTTTAAAGGAACTCTGAGGGGTAGGATAATAAAAGTTATAGATATGGCTCAACTGTTCGACAGAAGTGACTGGCTCTTAACATGACCACAGTGATTCTGCTGGAAAAACGTGCTCACCTCCATGCAGAAGCACCGCTCGGCAGTTGGTGGACACTGCGGCCTTGGCATCGCTTTCAGACAGCCCGAACAGCAACCCTCTGGGTCTCGTTAAAGCTTTCAGCCGAGAGCCAGTGGAGGACACCAGACCAACAGAAACGTAACCAACAATGCCAGCTGCCCTGGCACCAAGAGAGATACTAATTCTACAGTTCTTAGCACAAATGGAAAAAGCATTTGAGAAAAGACTCATTTAACTCTAAACTTTTACTCTTCTCCTTCTTTTCTACTTTACCCTTCATCCAGAAAACAAAAGGATAAAGCACTTTAAGCCTGATGTAATTTGTTTTTGAAGCTCTTAGTTGATAAACTTATAGTTTTAAAACTCTTGTTAAAGTTTAATATACCAAATTCCCTAAAAGAAAATTGCAATGACTTCTTATTCAGAAAAGGATACAAGTTTGCCACGTCGTATGGGCCTCTTATTTCTAAAGGCTAAAATAAAATGAACAAAAAATAGATATGAGAGGAGTTATTCATAACATTTCAATGACTTCATCTGCAGTAAATAGGATGCTTAAGTATCTAAAAATAAGGAAGTCAACTGCATAAATTTAAGTCGTTATAATTTTGATGGGTTTCTTACATTTTTGAAAATATAAAAGATCCTTGAAAAGCATATTATAACAATATAAAGGAAAGACTATTTATAGAAACAAAATTTGAAGCCCCAAAAGAATAGGGATAAATAGGGATAAAGTTGCTCTTCAGCAATTACAATGAGCAAATGAAGTTAAAAATGAAAACACAACCTTTTATTACATTACTATTTTAATTTCTACCCTAGAAATGTTTTAGTTTTAAAACTTGAAAAGTGAAAACAAAGTACTTAATGCCAGACTTACCCTTTCTGCAGCACTAGATATAATTACATTCTACAAAACAGAAAGTAATCAACATTAATCTTAGATAAATGTGGGAAAAAACTGAAGAGTCTTACAATACAAATAACCAGCAATCAAATTTTAACATAAACACCAACTTCTTCTTAAGATAAGGTACATAATTAAAGTGATGGATGAAAGACCTCATGTCAAACTAAAAGCAGCCTAAAATAAGAAACAGAACAGGCCTTCCCAACAGCTCTTAGGAAAGATGAATCAGTTTAAAAACCTAGTTGAAAAGGGCATGTAACCTTAATTCAACTCAATGATGACAAATAATTGCTCTCCAGACTATTCTTTCACAGTAGGTAAATGGCCAATTCTTTACTGAAAGATAAAGACTTTCAACACATCTTCCCTACTTCGGTTATTTTTCCCTAGGGTATTTTTCTTTCTCTTAAAACCTGCAGAGCCTGTTGAAATGGGAGAATTTGTTCTTGGGCCTTAAGAACTTTTTGCTCTAAGGATCAGCTGGATAACCCCAGTATATTAATAATAAACAATCAGATTTGAAAAACATCCTAAAATTATGGAACCATACCTTTCCTTTGCAGACCTGCATCAAATTGAGGGCGTTGGAAATTGTGTACCTTCTCATCGTGGAGTCTTTGATAGCAGGGCTATAGAGAAGTTCAAAGCCCACTCCTCGGTCAATTGCCTTCATAGGAAACAAAGAAAAGAAAACTGTCAAGGCTAACACACACTGCCTTACTTTATTTTCACTGAACTTCCCTCTCACCTCCTTCCTCACCCCGTCCCTCCTTGCCTAACTCCCGCATGTCCAGGTATAGCTTTGAAAAAAGGCGTATTTGTGTCCGGATGGCACCATCCATGGGAGAAAAAAAGATCTTGGCTCTATTTGATCAACAGAGTTTATGTGAGCTGTGGGGAAGCTGACTTTATATAAACAGGAGCCATCAAGAGGCCAGGGAGAGCAATGTCCCAGTGGTATGGCAGAAGGGCTACTACTCCATGAACTATCAAAAGGAAATCGGAGATGTGTTCCCTACATGCAGGGTAGACTGTTTGCAAATGCAGTAAACCACCTAATTTGATCCAAGAATGAAGAAACAAAAATGAAGAACTCAAAAGCATCCTAAGAGCAGGAGTAGAAGGCATCTAGGGTAAGTGATTTAGCACGAATATGCTGAAGGAAGAGACACAGAAGTGCTACATGCCAGGCACTGTGCTGAGAGAGTCTTATGCATTTATTCAGCACCCACAACGCCTAGAAAGCACTATGGCAGAGACAGCTTCTGTCCCGCTCTGATCTCCCCATTTTCTTTATTAACAGAGTCAGCGTCTTAAGCGGGGCTCATGAATGCCCAGCAAAAACAATGAAAGCAGCCTGCATCCCTGACAATATCACCCAGCTTGCAAGCCTGGCCTTCTACATGAGAAAAAGAAACTTCCTTGTTTAAAGTGTTCTTAAAAGGGTGGAATCCACAGGTATCCAGAGGTAATACCTTATTTAAAATTTTAGATAGATGAAATACAGACTCATTACTTGAGCTCCTGCTTCCAAGACGATTTTAATGTGAAATGCCTTAAGCTCATCAACTGATTGTTCAGCCTGGAAGAGGTGGCAACAGGACTAAATCCACCACTACACTGTTCTGCTTCCCTGAAGGGTGATTTGCATCTTCATCCATTTACAAGAGAGGGGTTTCAAGCCAGTTGTGCAAGGGATCGGTGAGCAAAAGCTTACATGGTTCTTCTCTTCTAAAAACTTCCAGTTTAATGGGGGAGACCATCAAATAATTACACAAAAATTAAAAACTTCCGCTGTGCTAAGTAATGTCAAGGAGAAGTCTAGGTGTAGGTGAGGAAGGACTTAATCAGTTAAACAGCAGAAGAGTGAAGCACTTGCACAAGGCAGGGTGGAGGGGGCGGGGTAAGTGAAGAGGCCCTAGGGTTGGAGGGAGTGGTGGGGCATGCGGAGAAGGTCAAAGGCTGGGGCGGAGAGAATGAGGAGAGCCCTGTGGTGGGAGTGGAGGCTAGAAGAGGATGGGAAGGGCCAGCAATGCAGGTCTTTAGAACAGAGACAGAATTAATCATAGCAGCCGCACAGAGCATCTAAGGATTTTCTCACAGAGGTGATGATTGGAGTCACAGTGGCCGCAGTGGTCTTTTGAAGCAACAAAGTAAGTAAAGCAGGCAAAGACCAGGAGGTAGATGGGTTGGGACCTGTCCAGCTAGGACGGCTGGAGGTCTATTCCTGAGTGTAAAAAGAAGTGCAAAAAATCTGTCTTCTGAATACTGACTTCTTTTCTTCCATCCCCTAATCTTCCCTTTCCTTTTCTTGCTGCCTTGAGGTGCCCAGATTTTATTTTAGCTTCCCTATATATCTGATCCTAGTTTAATTACGTTTACATACTGTTTTCCACACTGCAACCTCCCCCTCTCTCTCTTTCAGACAGCTTCTTCCTGCCCCCAATTCTTTGTCTTGTGTTGATTATATCTGAGAGTTATGATATTCTTTGTGGCACAAAGATATACCCTATTCTCCCTGTCTAGCTTGGACATTTGGAAGCTGGTGTCATGACACTTCTCATTAACACAGAGCTGTTCTTTTATATAAAAAGCATTTAATATATGAATATTCTGAGGGAATAAATAGTAGCTTATGGAAAAGAGGTCATATGATAATGCTGTTCACTATGGATTATCCATTGTAAAAGAAACCAGGATTAACCTGGCAAATTGAAATTCACAGATAAACCAAATCATGTCTTTCAACCATATTCTCAACTATCCCCCTGGCTATTTCTCTAACCAAAACTGCTAATTAGCCAAAGAGGCTTACTTACATGTACTTCTTTTCCTCATCCCTCTAGCTGCTGAACTAAAACACAGGTCAGTAAGATGGAGAAGAGGAGAAATAAAAGATGCAGGTGACACGCAGAACTAGGTGACCAGGCCCCAAAGTACTTTTGCTACTTCCCCCACCTTCCACCCCCTTGGGACCAGAGCAAAATAAAAACAACTTTTTTGGGCGTGGAGAGGGTTAAATGGACACAATTATCCACTTATTTTTTTAAGAAAAAAGTTCTGATCCTGATCTTAGTACATTAATCAAATTCACTTCTCAAATGGAAAGAAAACTCAGAAACTGAAGATAATGTGCTACTGAAGGCTGTGAACACTCCTTTCATAACACTTTATTTAAAAATTTTAGATAGATGAAATACAGACTCATTACCTGTGTTCCTGCTTCCAAGACCATTTTAATGTAAATTGCCTTAAGCTCATCAACTGATTGTTCATAACAGCCTTTTCATAAAGAATGCCAGTGCCTGCTTGATTAGCTTTTGTTTCCATCTCTGACCAAAGGTTCTGGAATAAGCAGATATTTCTTTACTAATGAGAAATAAGTCATAACGATGCTACAAACCAAGAGCAGGTGTGTGACATGTGAAAAGAGATAGTGGAGGTGACATTCCAAGAACTAAAGCAAAGCTTAAGAGAAAGAAAGAAAATAAGGGGTTGATTACTGGGACAATATACAGATTCCCTGTTTATTTCGTAAAAGTTAGTTCTTTACTGAATTGCAAAGGAGGACACTCTTGGTGTATCATTCTTTGAGATAGGTAACTTGTTCAGGTGATTCACATATCAAGTAACACAAGAAAGCAACAAAAAGTCTTCATTGTATCTCTGCTCCTGTTTGCCCCACCCCCATCTCCCATAATCACACTTATTAATTTCTTATGTCTTTTCCCAGAGTTTCTTCATACAAATATAAGCAAATATGAACAACATCTGTTTTCCTCTTTTTTACCCCAAAGAGCCTACTCCACTGTGGTTCCGACTTGAAGGGTCTTCCGTGTCAGTTCCTACCTTCAGCACTGCTTCAGAGCTGCAGCACTCCACTGCAGAGTACGGCATGCTGAACCAAGCCTCTGACAGTTTTGCATTGTTCCAATATATCGTAGAATAAATGCTAAGGTGGGATTGCTGGGCATTACAGGTTGAATTGTGTCTCTTATGAAGATTATGTTGAGGTCCTAATACTCAGTATTTAGGACGCAACCTTATTTGGAAACAGGATCACTATGGATGTAAATTAAAATGAAGTCTTACTGGAATAGGGCAGGCTCCTATTCCGTATGACTGGTGTCCTTCAAGATGGTGACCATGTGAAGACATAGAGACTCGCTTTAAAGGCAGAGGCAGAAATCAGAGTATGCAGCTGCAGGCCAGCGAGTCACAAAAAGCTAGGAAGAGACAAAGCAGGATCCCCCTACTGGTCTCAGAGGGAGCATAACCCCATACTGTCTGGATTTCAGACTTCCAGTCTCCAGAACTGTGAGTTGATGCATTTCTGTTAGTTTAAGCCACCCCATTTGTGGTACTTTGTTATGAAAACCCCAAGAAACTAATACACTAGGTCAGAGGGTAAAGCATGTATAATTTTGATAGCTGTTGCCAAATTATCCCCTCCCTCATATGGACTGCTCCACTTACACAGTTAAAATCAAAGTATGAGAACCCTTGCTTTCCCACAGCCTTACAACCGTGTATCATCAAACTTCTGGGTTTGTGCCAAACAGGTAGGTGATTTTTGATGTCAATTTCTCTTAGCATGATGAATTTAAGCATCTTTTCATATGTTAACAGCCTATTTGTATTTCCTTTCCTGTGAAATGTCCTTTTCATGCTCTTAATCCATTTTTTTGGACTGAGCATCTTTCTTTTTTAAGCTTATCAACTTTTGCATGCATGCTTAGTTGCTCAGTCCTGTCTGACTCTTTGCGACCCCATGGACTGTTGTCCGCCAGGTTCCTCTGTTCATGGGGATTTTCCAGGCAAGAATACTGGAGTGGGTTGCCATGCCCTTCTCCAGGGGATCTTTCCAACCCAGGGATCACACCCAGGTCTCCTGCATTGCAGGCGGATTCTTTACCGTCTGAGCCACCAGGGAAGCCCTAGCAACTTCTGGGAGCTCTTTAAATATTAAAGAGACTAGCCATTTGTCTATGACATAAGTGAAACTATCTCCACAGTCTGTCATTAGTCTTCCCACTCTGTTTCTGATGGGTGGTGTTGCTTTTTGCCACACAGACATTTTTTGATCCTGCCAAGTTTGCTGGCACTGCTCCAAGCACGAGATCCATAAAGTACTTAACACGTTTAGGCTCACAGTATGTGTGATGAAAAGTAAAGTTTATAGAGCAGCCACACCCAACTCAAGGATATATGGAAAGATTCCTGGAACAACCTCACTGCTTCAGATACTATTTATTGTATTTCTTTCAGTGGGGACTAATTGGACCAAGAAGACAAATGGATTAGGGTTAGAGAAAATGCTGAAGGGAAAACTTCACAAAGATAGCATAAAACATACAATCATTGAAAACAGCTCAAAAAACTTTTAGTTGTTGTTGAATGGCAAACACTGTTTAAAAAAAAAAAATGAAGGTGAAGATAGTTGTTGCTTAAAGAAAATTCTTCTCAAAACCTGAATTCATAAAGATGTTTTAAAATATGAAACTACTCTGTGCTTAACAAAGAGCTCTGCTGTAATTTTAAATAACACTTCCCAAGAGGAAAATGACAGCAGATTTAGAATCAAAGCTTGAGTACAAATCCCAAGTTAACCTTTGAGAGAGATGTGTACCTATTGTGAGATGCAAGCTACCTGAGTCTCAATTACATCACCTGCATAATGGAGAGAATTCACATTTACCCCACCTTAAAGCTGTGGGCTGAGAGCAAGTGTGAGACAGTTTAAACCTTAAAATGCTATTAGAGGTCATTTGGTTATCCAAGAAAAGGAGCTGAATTCAACTTTCTTGAAACCCAACTATAACAAGATAAAATGATTCTATTATAAGTTACTTAGACTTCAGAGGAGGTTTGTAGGAGATTCTAGAGGGAATTAACATAACTGAAATTATGGTGCCCTAACCATGTGGTGAAGATACCAAGAGGAATGAAAGCTGCTAAAAATTACATATAAGGAATGCTTTGGTATGTCTTAGCTCCTGGGCCCTGCTTCATAATTGCAGCCTTCTTTTACTTCTTTTTGTAAAGCTGTATTGAGGGATGACTGAAAAATATAATGTATATATTTAAAGTGTAGAGTGTGATCATTTGATATACATATACTCTACATCAGGGGTCCCCAGGCCATGGACCAGCAGCAGTACATGGCCTGTTAGGAACCCGGTCACACAGCAGGAGATGAGCGGCGGGCGAAAGTGAAAACCATCTATCCCTTCCCCCAAGCTCCGAGTCCGTAGAAAAACTGTCTTCCAAGAAAACAGTTCTTGGTGCCAAAAAGGCTGGGGACCATTGCTCTACAGTGTAGAATGATTATCAAGATCAAGATAATTAACACAACCATCACCTGATGTAGTTAACATTTTTCTTTTTTCCCTGTGGTGAGACTGCTTAGGATCTTCTCTCAACTACTTTTAAGTTACAATACTGGACTATTACCTACGGTCGCCCATTCTGTGTATTAGAGCCTAGGAATTAGTTCTTTTGCTAAGTGAAAATCTGTACCCTTCGACCTAAAATCCCAGCTTTCTGAGCTGATAATTCTCACATGCCTTATGGCTAAGAGGTCAAGATTAATGAATTAAGTATCTTACTGCTCCTTTTCTTTTTCATACCACTCCATTAAAACTAGGATCTGTACCCAATACTGTGATCCTTATAAACCAAGCCAACAACTAATCATGGTCAAAGACAAATTCATTCTAAGGGCCAAAAAAGCATGCAAGGACCAGGACTTAAGACTAAACTGTTCCCCACGTTCACTACATCTTCTGTATTTTCATGGGGAATATATTTCCATACTTTAAGGATACAGTTCCAAATCCATAATAGGTATAACTATCAGGTATAAATAATATACACGCATCTATACAACTACTCTTTATTTACCCTGTACAACAAACTCGATAACTTTTATTGTATCAATATGCTTCTAGCTTTTAATTTTAGTTAATTTAACTTTTAATTCCAGTTTCTCTTAAATGAAAAAGAGGTGAATGAAATTAACAGGGACTCTTCTGCTTCCTGACCAATTCACACCGCAGCCTACTTAGACACTAGACAAAGACTAAAAATAAGGCTGCGCAGCCCTCCCTCCACTCCGTCATCTAGTTTTTATTAAACAACATATGTAAAATGTTCACACCAGATTTTTAAAAAAGCACACACTGCGTTAAATACTGCATATCCGTCTCACTTGTCAAAGTCTTACTTTTCAGAATTCTTACATTAAAAAATGTGGGAATGTGGCCAAAAATATCCATCAAAAAATAGTACCTTCCCGAACTTACAGATGGAACTGGAAGGTGGGCTGTCCTGGTGCGTCTCCCCCTCATGCCCCAGTGCCCCACTCCTCTTACTGTGGAGGCTGCCTGCCGAGCCCTGACAACCAGCTAAGGATTAGTGGCTTGCGGGATTTGCTTGTGTTCCCTAAGTTGTACCTTGACAATATAAAAATAGATGTATACTCGTTCAGCTGAAATTTTTAGGGAGGACTCATGAAAGAGAAGGTATTGGGGTAATTAAGAAAAGACCATGACACGGCTGGTGCTTCCTAGAAGCTTATAATCTGGGTTGAACAGGAGGGCACGTTCATAAGAAACCAACAGAAAGACATCCCGAAAACTGCCACTGGGTAGCTTAGCATTGTTGAGGGATGAGAAGAATTAAGTGCCGTGAACTGCTGTCCATTCCATGGACTTGGCCTTAGCATCACGTGTCACTGTCTCCTCCCAACCAAGAACACAGTATTGTATGTGGGTTTACTCAGACAAAGTCATCTAAAAAATGGCCTTCCTTGTTCATCAGAGTGAAGAGAAAAGTAAAGAAGTTGAAAGTTTAAGAGCAACTTATGGGGGGTGCCATTTACATGTAAACTGGAATGGCAAACTGAAGCTGGTGAAAAGCCTTGGCAAACTTCTGCAGACAAAGCCTGCTCCCGCAGGGGAGGAACAACATGTGAGGCCAGTAAGACTGTCCTCACCTCAGGTACTCTGTTAGTTTGAGCTTTCAACATGGTAGCTGGGGCACATCGGAGGTCTCATCTATTGGAAATCAATCTGGTCTGTCCCAACCCTGGGTCTGAAGTGCTGTACAGCTTCTCCTTGTCTTCATTTGACCATGTTTGACAAGTGAGCTGTTAAAACAACATAGATCTCCAATTCTAAAATGTGAGGATTTAGGGTCTTTTTTTAAAAGTGTTTACTCATTTATTTATAAGTACTGGCAAGAACGTGGGGAAACAATGAGTTGAGCGTGCTGTTATATATATGTTCAGTAGTATTCTCATTATTAATCAGCAAAGAGCTGTTTAATAGTTTTCCCTTTAAATATATAACTTTAAAATTTTGAATACTTTTCAAAATATTACTCCTGAATGCTTTATAGTAGCATACATTCAGGGGTAGAACATAAGCCATCTTAAACTTTTTCCACACTGGATTCAATTTTTCCATACCATACAGATCAATTTTCTCCTCTTTACAGTCTCTGCCTATTCTCAGCATCAAGCCAACTCCTTAGCAGCAGAGAGGGAAACAAAAGATTCTCCAGAGACAAATGAATAGGGGAGTTACCTATCCTGAAAAAAGAATCCATAAATTTTTAATTTTCCAATTCTGACAGGGTTGGGTATGTAATCTAGATTGTTAAACCTTTTTTTCTCCTTCAACAGCACTTTTTGAGAATGGGAAACAGCTTCAGAAGACTCTGTTCTAAAATAGCATCCTGACTCCTCCCAGGATCCGGTTGCCAATGCAAACAGTTGACAGCTGTGCCAACCTTATAGCTCCCGATGTGAAGCAATCTCACTTTCATGATAGAATAAGACTTAAAGAAAGGTGTGACAGATGGAAGATAACAAGTAGAAGAAAATGAGAAATTATATAGAAAGGTAACAAGAAAGATTCTACAGCAGAGGGAGGAGCACACCGTGGGGTCGCCTTCTTTGGTTATAAAGAAGTAACGCTGGGTTTCCTTGTGAGCCAGCACAGCTCAGTGCAGGTTTTAACTGGGCACAGACTATGCCTGCCCTCTCCTGTCCCTGCCACTCCCACTCCCCTTTCCAGTTTGCTGCTGCTATGAGAACCCTATTTTTTCCCTCCTCCTTTCTTGGCTTCTCTGTCTCCTTAATATGCAACATGAAGACTGTAAGTGTCCATTATTATTAGCTATCTGCTTAGGAAATTTACTTCACACAGTTGAGTTTCTAAGGCCTTTCAAACACACCTTGGTAATTTACTAGTTATTTTTTATATTAAGCTTTCTTTCAGCCTTTAGTCAGCTTGCACAATAAAATCCTTTAAGTTGTCTATTTATTACTAGCCTTTGATTGTTCCCCTCTAAAAACAGCAGTTTCCTCTGCCCCTTTCCCAGCATGTTAACGCACAACTAGAGACTCACAGACAGAACAAAGTGTGACACTTACCACATTAATAGGGGGTCTTTTGAAGTAAAATGGTAGCTTCTCTGTTACAGTTATGCAGACCAAGTCCACATCTAAATGTGTACAAGCGACCTGTCAAGAAGAAAACACACGTAAAACCAAAAGCAAAACTAGCACATGTTAAGAATGTGGCAGAGTCAAACACTGGAGAAGGCACTGGCGCCCCACTCCAGTACTCTTGCCTGGAAAATCCCATGTACGAAGGAGGCTGGTAGGCTGCAGTCCGTGGGGTCACTAAGAGTTGGACACAACTGAGTGACTTCACTTTCACTTTTCACTTTCATGCATTGGAGAAGGAAATGGCAGCCCACTCCAGTGTTCTTGCCTGGAGAATCCCAGGGATGGAGGAGCCCAGCGGGCTGCTGTATATGGGGTCACACAGAGTCGGACATGACTGAAGTGACTTAGCAGCAGCAGCAGCAGCAGCAGGGTCAAACATGATATAAAGAAATGTAAATAGATACGGCTCACTCAATAGACACTGTAGGGTTCGGTGTTCAAATGCATCCATCCTTTTGCAAAACCAGTGGTTAGCCACTCACATTTGGTTTGAATGATTTAGCTGTAATCCAGCTGAAGTAGGGTGGTATGTCTACAGAACATCTCAACAGACATGGTCCAGAGACCCTCTAATCCATGGTCAGCTACACAAGGAGAGGTTGCTAAGAGAGGCTCAATTTCTGGAAGGTTACTTCAGACTGTTCCAGAAAAAGGAAACTGTTCTGATAATCAAAAACAAACAAACAAACAAAGCTAAAAGGAATGTATGCATGATCTATTTTCTCCAGAAATTATTTATTTTTGTGCCAGCAAATGTCCCATGTCTATGGGTCCGATCAATCTACTGGGTGGTCAAAGAAACACTTAAGTGGCACTACCAACAGCATTTTGTTCAAATGCTAATAGAAACAAAGCATCTCCACAAATGGTCAAAGGAGAACTGTTGTAAATCAAATGATTCTGAATGCATTTTCTTTCAACTGTTAATTTCTCTTTCCTTTCTTCTCATTTTTGCTATTACTGTTGACACTCTGCATTTACTTCCAAAAGAGATCTGAAACTGCTTATAAAAAAATACATGCAAGACAAAATAAATGGATAAGGAAATGAGGATAAAAGGAAGAACAGGGAAGGAAAATAAAGCTGAGGAGTGGTTACTAGCTGAAAAGTGCAGGCCAGAAGCTGCACATCCGGCGCTCATTTTGCCATTATTTGATTTACAGAGATAAAAAGAATTGGCTCTTCCCTACTATGACAAAAAATAAGCCTCACTATCAACGCCGGTATAGTCAGGCTTGATGAACAAATTCAAGCTGCCAGGGTGGCTGTGCTGGCAACCCAACATCAGTGGCAACGACCAAGAGAAACGGGTCGAGAGTGGGTGACAATGCCCTGTAAGCTTGACCTTCAGCAATCACAGGACTGTCCCATCTTACACTTTTTCTTCAGAATCCCTGCTCCACTCATTGCTACCCCCACCTCAGGGTTCCAGGAAGCAGGGAGTGATCGGAGGCTGCCTGGCTTTAAGATACAGTAACTTAGTAAGCCTGGGAAGTACAGACACTCGGCTCATAAAGGACCTGTCCCATCCCAACTGCTACAGATGTCTAACTCATAAAAGTCATTGAAAATTTGCTAAGAATGGATGAGAAAAGCTCTGAATAGCAGGTAAAACTAAAGCAAAGTCAGCTTGTTTGCCATTTTTACACTATCAGATTGGCAAAGATCATAAAGTTTAGTGATATACAGGTGACACAAGAACAAAAAAAACAGGGACTCACAGGGTTTTCAAAACCAGTCTTGAAAAGCATTTCAGCAATAGGTATCAAGATTTTACATGCACACATCAGCACATTTCACCTACAGGAAGGTATCCTATAGAGACCAGAAGTGTGTTCTATAGCTTTATACCCTACAAACGCTTCAGGATTATTAGTGAAAGAACATCTGCTGCAGTACCAATCACAAAAGGTTAGACACAAGTAAACATTCCTCAACTTTACTTAAACAAACGGGGTCGCTTTACACAATAGAACACGCTGACTCCTTCTGTGCAGTGAGGCGCTGCTCAAATGGATATTATGGAACCACTGCCAAGATACACTGTCCGGTGAACAAAGCAAGGTGTCAGGAAGGAAGGCAGGAAAGAGGGAGATCGGATTGAAGAAGGACTGGGTAAAAATACTTCTGAAAAGAAACCCAAGAACTTCTGGCTGTGGTTGCCTCTAAAGAAAAGGGACAAGGCGTTTTAAGTAGGAGGATGGTGTACTTTTCAGTGTATACCTCTTTGCACTCTTTGAATTTATTATTATAAGCACAAATTATTTTTCATTTCAAAAAAGCTGATTCATTTCTTAAAAGCCTGTAAAACATTATTCCCCAGCGTAAAGCTAAATTAAGTTACTTGATTATGTATTGCTCTTTTTACCCCAGGGTTAATTTAAAAAAAAAATCCCTTGTGTTGGTTTAAATACATGCATTATAATAAATTTTCAGTTACAAAGGACAGCTCTACTTGGCACCTTAGACTTAAAATGTCTCAAACTGAATTCTTTTGTTATTTAGCTATTAATCCAAATGTTCAACTGATACACTTAGGTAACTATAAATTAAGAGCTAATGTTCACAGTATAATGAAGTACTTTCTAAATCATTAAAAATGATTACATTATGTCCAAATACTTGTGATTAAGAATTTGATTATAGTGGTTTTGGCAGGTTGTATATGAATTCATATCAACTGTTCTTAATCTTCCTCTGGCCAAAGACTCCTATGAGGATTTAAGGAAGGTATTCCCCAAATGGTACATACACACATACACTTATCTTAGATTTGATGGAACAAGGAGAGTAAGAGGGAGAAGGTTCAGTCTCCCCCAAACCCTTCATGGATGTCAGACTGGTACACCCTGGTGTTTTATGCAAGGAAGAGCCAGGCTTGCCAGTGCAAGGAGATGCCCATAAATGGATCCTTCCAACCTAACCCATGTTTTAAAAAAAAAACCCTCCCCTGAAGAATTTGCTTAAAATGGAAATTACCAGGCCCTACTCCCAGCAATCAATTCAGTAAGCAGGGTCTAATCACCTGCATTTTAACAAATTTTCATGGCAAATTTGACACCAGGGCAGCCAGACCACACCGTAAAAGGAGCCTGGAAAGACCTGCCCTTTCAGTAGCCTCAGGTATTAGTACAATAATGTTCTGCAAAGGGTAAGGGATGGATTTTGGAAGCAGGAAGAAAAGAAAACTTCAATTTTCACTTATTTCTAATTCCTTTTCTTAAAATATTTTGTTCTGTGTGTGTATATTATTTCATAAAGCACACTGATATAATGGAGCATGCAAATAATTTAAGAGAAAATAAATATGCACATCAAATAATTTAAAAGAAAATACACACACACATATTGGGGATGTAGGACCAGTATTTTTTCAAACTGATACAGTACACAAAGTAGATTGGAGGCCAGTAACTAAACAGGCTGAATTCTCCTCATTCTGTCCAGTCCTAAATGGGAATAACAATGGGAAAGAATATGAAGAAAAATAAATATGTGTAATTGAGTCATTATGCTTCACAGCATAACACAACAATCAAGTATACTTCAATAAAATTTAAAAAAAAATCCTAAATGGGAATAACTAACTCAGAAGCTCCTGAAACTTCTATGTAACTCTCTCTGCCATATTCCATAGCCACCCCCATCCCAAGAAGCCCTGGCCAATGGACTCAGCTTATAACCTTTCATTTTTGCCTTATCCCCTGGGGTAACTATGGAGAAAAAGGGTTTATCTATAAGATATGTTTCAGATACTCTGAGTGGAACTAGTATGTTAATTCCCATGGAAACAATGCTATTAAGGTGGTTAGATTTCACACTACTAATTGTTAACATGTGTTTAGGAATACTTTTATGATTCATTTCTGAGACCTTAGTTTTAGAATATCCTATCTATAGAGACACTTGCCTACATTCTAAATAATCAACTTACTAAACAAAATCACTTAATAAAACATAACCTGTTAAGCAACAAATTGCTTGCATTTGACCCAATTTCAAGCTTGACTATTAAAAGAAAAATCTCTTTTCAAATAGATATTCTATAGAAAACAAGGAGTGCCAACTTCAACTGAATCTTAAAGAATGGGCAAGATATGGAAAAGTGTTCTGATTTTAAAAACTTTTTCTACAATCAATTCCAAACAAATACTCTGCCAATTATTTATAGCTTTTATCCATCTTCAAGAATATTTCTGACTCTTCCACCCACTATCATGAATTATGAGTTCATACTTTCACCTAAAATTTGAGAATAATCTGAGGAAGACAGTAAGATAAATTCACTGTATCAAATTATAATGCATTCTAACACCATAGTCCTAGTTCTATGACACGCTACCTGAGGTTTAGAGCAAATCATTTAGCCTGAGTTTCAATTTTCTCTTCTACAAAATGGGGATAATAATAAGCAACCATCCCAATTACCTCCTGGGCTCTTGTTTTCTCTAATCACGTAAATGGCTATGGAAATGTATGCTCTTCAAAATCAATTCAAAACACAAGAGTACAATAAAAAATTAGGTATACTACCAACTTTTAGTCTACATTATAACCGAGTTGTTAATATTTAATAAAAAACTAAGTTGCTGTTTAACAAATCTGGACATATTCATGCTTCTTTTAAGGGTTTCCACACTGAATCAGAATCCCATGTCGAACTTAAAAAAAAAACAGATACCCAAGCTCAACCCCAAACCTACCTAATCAGAATCTCCCATGCTGGAGATCTGAGCCTGCCTGATTTTAAAAGGTTCCACAGGGGTCTCTGATACATAAGATCTACTCGATCCTACTTCCCTTTTTGCTGAAATAAAATTCTAGAGAGTTACTATAACTGAGCATATCAGGAAAGGAGTCACCAAAAAAGGGGAATTCATTGCTAACTTGTGTTGTTTCCCTGCATTAATATAAACAATGAAAATTGTGAGTGTACCTCAGAAACTAAATTTATCACACACGAGTCTCCTTAGTCAACAGCTCCATCTACTGGAATAAACTTAGGGGAAATCTTACAATTTTAGAACAGACTACTTAAAAATTGATTATACTGTAAAATTAAAACATCAAAGACCAGCTGCATAATATCTCTCTGGTGGATACACTTTTGGTAGATGGCTATTTTCTTGAACCAAGACAAAATCAACATTCCAAAATTTCTAAAAGCAGCTATATCTCACTTTACACAGTAAAACATATTCCTGAAAAACTATCATTACAGTTGATTTCTTTTTTCCTGTGATCACTAACAACTCCCAACGTGTTCGGTCTCAAGCTGACAAAATGAGCATGTACATTAAACAACTTTGCTGCCTAAAAAGTCACAGAAATGGCCATTTGAAAGGACAAAATAAATTCATAAAGGCTCTCTTAAACAAAAAGGAATAGCACCAGCAGACAGTTGATTCTGAAGCATATCTAGAAGGCCGTGATCGTGCTAGCATACGGAACACACCTCAGAGCACACAAAGGAGAAGCTGAGCAGAGAAGGATCTTTTATGCCACAGCAGAATCTCGTGCCTTTCTTCTGTAACAGGCAGCAGCAAATACAAAGAACAGAAACTGAAGTGGTAAAGAATGCACTTGCTAATGCAGGAGACACAGGTTTGATCCCTGACACGGGAAGATTCCACGTGCCACGGGGCAGCGAAACCTGAGGGCCACAGCTGCCGCAGCTTCCTTGCCCTAGACCTCCACGACAAGAGAAGCCACCGAAGCGAGCAGCCCATGCAATCCAGTGAGAAGCAGCCCCGCCCACAGAGAAAAGTCTGTGCAGCAAAGAAGACCCGGCACAGCCCTAGGTACAAAAACAAACAAAAAGAGGAAAACTTGATGGGCTCTCTTAGTATCAGCCCATCAAATATCTAGCAGAACGAACGAAAGCAAAGATGCCACCCAAATACACTCCTGGGCAGTTCCAGGACTCCATGCATAAATGAAAAGTCCTCAGTGTTTCCAGATGAGATGAAACAGGTCATCTACAAAGGTACAACATCGGACTTCTTATGTAAAATAACGAGTACTATTTTCTTTTACTGTTACTTACATGAAAAAGTTTTTCTGTCTTTGGAAAAACTGCAACAATATCATACAGCCGGACTCTTGAAGAAGTTGCTCTCTAGTAAAATGAAAAGAATGTTACCGTACAGTAACAACACAACAACAAATGCATATGGGATTCAGACTAGCGTCCTGGCTGCACTTATATTTCAATCTTGTAATACTCATGCCACTGACATTTTTGCTTTGCTTTGTATGTTGACAGAAAAGACCTTCTCAGCACATAAGACTCTAGTTATCAACATCCATCTCACCAATCATCTCTCCTTCCTTCCCACATTGTCATGCTTTACCTGGATATCAAACATTTTGTTTGAGACACAAAAATCAAATTAGACAGCTCCTGCTCTTATAAGCTAGCGGAGGAGCTCGCCAGAAATTTACTAAGCACCTGCTATGTGTAGGGCACTAGGGATACAAAATCATTTAAAGCACACATCTGCTTTCAGTGGAGCTTATCATTTTTTGGTGAGACGAGAAATACACAAGACTAAGTACGATGTGACTAGGTTCACAATGAGAATGCTGTTAAATACAAATTAAACTACTAGATGTAAGAAAATAACCAAGAGTCCTCCGACAGAAGGAGAGAGATTTATCAGTTAAAGATTGTTTATAAAAGAAAGTCTCAAACTGATACTGTATGTGTATGCATGTGAAAAGGCTGAAAAAATACATATTCAAATATACAATCTCTGAATGATGAGATAATATGTGCTATTTCTTCTTTCCCTTTGGCACCTGTTCAATTTTTTACCTCTTATTCTGTAAAAAGAAAAAGCATGATAAAAATTAAAGGAGGAAACAGAACGGTTGAAGAGATGCAGCAGGTACCGTGCTTGAGCAGCTAAGCGAACCCACTGGGCAGATGCATGCCAAGGCAGGGGAGGTCTCAGGAAAAGTCAGGATCCAGTACTCTTTGCCTCAGCTTGACACTCCCACTTGGGACAGGGACTGAAAGGGGCCACCAGGGTGTTCATGGTAACAAGAGGAAAATCAGAGTCTGTGACCATAAAAAGTCAACTCTATGTCTCCCCAGAATGCAGCCTGCAGCTATAAAAAACTCCTAAATTTGGTTTTCCATAATTTCTTTAGCAATGCTAATTGTTAAAAGGAGGCCAGCCCCTCCTTGATCACTCCTTTTCTATGAGAGGAGGCCATTCCAGCTAATGATGAAAAAGCTCAGGTTCTCAGAGATCTCACTTTCTCCCTCCCTCACTGATTCTTCACATCAGCACCAGCTATTTGCAAGTCTCCATTTAACAAACAAAATCTAGACAGCAGGTTCTCACCAGCCTCCCAAGCCTTCTGTTCCTCCATGGAGTCAAGTTTCTTAAGCAAAGTTAGCAGCAGACACTGGCTATAGCCCAATTATTTCCATGGAAATGGCTTTTCGTAGGCAACCAATGACCACCATGTCATTAGGGAACCTGCCTGGCCAAGACATGTTTTAGCCCTTCTCCTGCTTGACTGAGTACTCAGGCACACTGATGTTGCTCACCCTTCTCATGCTCCTCATTGTCCGCCTACTCCTCAGACGGCCCGTCTCAGTCTCCCGTCCTGGCTCACCCTCTCCTCCACCACTGAACACAGATGTTCCTTAGGGTGTGTCCCAGACCTTCTCCTCCCACATTCTACTTTGACCGGGGAGTCTCATCCATTCTCATGAGTACAATTACTCTCTACCAGGTGACCACTTCCAAATGAGTATCTTGAACTGGGGTCCCTCTTCCGAGGGCCATGTCCTTTTTTCCCAGCTACTCATTTGACAAGCTCCACTTGAACTCCTGCGGATTCCCTGGTGGCTCAGTTGGTAAACAGTCTGCCTGCAATGCAGGAGACCTGGGTTTGATCCCTGGGTTGGAAAGATCCCCTGGAGAAGGAAAAAGCAATCCACTCCAGTATTCTTGTGTGGAGAATTCCATGGACAGAGGAACCTGGTGGGCTACAGTCCAAGGGGTCACAAAGAGCTGGACATGATTGTGACTGTCTCTTCACTGGAACTCTTACAATAACCTACCATGTCTCAAACATGATAATCTGACACTTATTTCTCTTTGTATGTTTCATCTCAGGAAATGGTACCATTTACCTATCTGGCTGCTCAGGCCAAAGCAGGGAGTTACCACCTTCAATCCAATCAGCATCAAATCCTGTCAATCCTCCCCTCCCCTACCTTTATCCCCTTTGATCCATTCTCTATAATGCAAATCTCATAACTGTACTCCCTTTGTTAAAACCTTCAAAGGCTTCTTCTAATTGCTCACCCAGACCTACCTTTCTAACAGCATCCTAGGTTAGACAGCTCATCAGGCTCAACTCAACTGGCATTTCATTTCCCACCATGCACCATGGTTTTTTGAGATTCAGAACCTTGCATAATTTATCCTGTCTGTGGGAATATCCTCTCCCTATCTGGCACCAATAACATTCACTGATTTGTATGGCCACAGTTTGAACATCAGCTTCCTCAGCTTGGCCTCCTGTTACACACTCCCAGAACATTCCTTATTTACTATCTCCCACTTTTTAAACGTTCTTCCCATTTTCCAAAGGATTATATCTGTATTATTCATAGCAACATCACCAGTACTCTAAGTCTGGGTCATGTAACTTCAATGAATACCAGTTGCTGGAAGACTCTTTAAATCTTTAATCCTTATACATGTGTCATGAATA
>SJYQ01099785.1:0-10562 GCA_006410935.1 Redunca redunca
TCTGTAGTTCCTTGTCCTTCACAAGCATGGATCTAAAATCACTGGCACTCCAGTGTTCCCCTCCACCCTAGGACTAGGGAGAGAGCTTCCAGCACCCTCATCCTTCTCTGGAACGACAAGTGAGTAGTCTCGTCAGCCCTTCACTGTGAGAGCAGTTTCTGCTGAAAGCCACTCTGTGGCTGTGAGTCATGCCTCAGCGATTGAGCTGGAATGCAAGGGGCAGTGTGGGGAAGCGAGTGCTTGCCTCTCACTCTTAGTCCTCCGGGTGTTCTTGTAATCTTAGGCGCTTACCTTTCTTATTCTCATCGCCTCCACCTGTAACTTGAAGATGAGAAGATGAGTTTATGGGCCTTGGAAGAATAATTTTTAATCTAAAATTCTTACCAGCACCTATATAAATCCTTTCTGCTATTTAAACTCATCCTCTTTTGTTTTGGCAATAAATATCAGTCTAAGTCCAAAATATGATGTGTTGCAAATATAAAAAAAGCTATAAATTGAGAGATATTTATGGTATTCTTTGATAGTAGAGACCAGCTGTATTGGTTGTACTGGTATTGGAAGTACTCAATCAGGATCATTTAACTGGGTTTCCCTGGTGGTCCAGTGGTCAGGAACCTGCCTGCCACTGCAGGGGACACAGGTTTGGTCCCTGGCTTGGGAAGATACTGCATGCCACAGAGCCACTAGGCCCCTGTGCCACAGCTGCTGCGCCTGCGAGCTTAGAGCCGCAACAGGAGAAGCCGCTGCGGTGAGGCGCTCACACACGGCGGCTCGAGAGCAGCCCCAGCTCTCCACGCCAGGACGCCGACCTGCAGCAGCAGAGACCCAGGGGGCTAAAAAAGCATGTTACTTCTTCCCAAGACTGGTTTCCATTAACCATGTCTTTCCTAGAGTCTAATTAGCATAGCCTTTTCTTCAGTGAAGCTTTCTAGGTAAAACAGCATAAATTATCTCCAGAGACATTCAGGTCTTTGACTTCATATAAAGTAGAGACTTAGTAGGCAGGTTCTTCGTGTCTAAACAAGTTGTGCCCAGTACACACACACGTGTCAATTTCTGCCTGCCTGGTAGCAGCAAATAAAGGGACTGTACCAGGCGTTCTGGAAAATGAAGTGACTGTTTTAGGAAGAACTCAGTAGATACTTTAAATGATTATACCTATATATAAAATTTTTTTAATTAAATATTTTTTTTAAGAGGTAGAACTCAGTAGGCAGCCCATTTAATGGGTCTGGAAGGAGACAGTCGCAGCTACCAAAGATGTGAGCGCAGTGTCTGTCTGAAGAGTCACAGCTATCTTCGTGTGGCCCCAACTTGCCAAACTTTTTACCTTTTCCACAATTATCTGAAATGGCGCTTAGGCTTAAGCCACCAAAAGCTAATTTGTCTGTCAAATGATTAATTTGCCAAGTTATCAAAAACTTACTGTAATAAATGTTCTTGAAGAATATGTTCGTATAGATGGGTGATCAAGAAGATGATTCCTTGAAAGTTGTGCGTGCTGAGTCGATTCAGCCATGTCTGCTTCTTCGCAGCCTTATGGGCCATAGCCCCCAGGCTCCTCTGTCCACGGGGTTCTCCAGGCAAGAACTGGACTGGGCTTCTGTGCCCTCCTCCAGGGGGCCTTCCCATCCCAGGGATCGAACCCACATCCCTTATGTCTACCTGCACTGGCAGCCAGATTCTTTACCCCTTGAGCCACCTGGGAAGCCAGTTGTTAGTAGATGGGTAATTCTTGTGGACTGGTTGTACAGCCGTAAGACCTCGTAAGTCAGTTGAGATGTGTGGATCTGGTTGGCCTGTCCCCTTGGATGTTGGAGTAGATCCAGCAGCTTTTACCCTCGAGGTTTCTTTGCATAGCTGTACTTGACCATGCAGCCCCCGAGGCAGATCGACTCTCCACGTGGACAGGAGTGACGCTGGGGCAGGGCAGAGAGTGGGTCTGTCCAGTTGTCTGTCCTGTGCGCTCTCTCCCATGAGTTTTCTTTCTTGAGTTAGCCGTTTGTTTTCCACTGTGAAATCAGTGTTTCTGATTTGGAAGATTGCTTAGAAATCATTCTGGCCCACCTTGATCATTTTTAGTTATTTCCTTATTGAATTTAAATCTTAAATTGTTAGGTAATCATTTTTAAAAAACCAGCAGACACTAAACAAGAAGACGACACAAGAAACATTTATCTAAATAACTGTTCTGTTTCTTACCAGTTGATCTTTATCATCTCAGGTGATTATTACTTCTTCCTGGTTTGATAGCTGAGTACATTTAATGAGCATTTTCTCTATTTTATGACTGCAAAGCTTTGTGAAACCAGCTGTTCTAGGGTCCTTCTGGGGGAATCAGAACAAGCAGATATTGTAGAACAACCCTTTGTCCCACCTGGTGTTCGCTTTGGGGTCATTTCCTGGCTTTTAAGTGGAGACTGGGGAGAAGTAAAGTTTCCAGGTGGGTCAGGGGAGGATGTCAGAGAAGTAGGGGTCTGGACTGCATTGGTTATGTGGAAGGTCTGGGCCAGGCTGATCTGAACGGTTGTCTCTGGGAACCCCAGCCCTGCAGATGGGGGGCGGTGGTCATGTGGTCAGAGGAAGCACTTTCATTCACTGTTCTGACTTGTCACTTTCTTCTGCTTAGTGTTTGCAGAGTCCTTTGCAGACATTGTAATCTATTCTTAGATACTTCATGAAAAATAACTTCTTTTTCTTAGAAAGAATCCAGGATAAACTTTACACATACTCCTTGTGCACATCTGTGATCCTGTTCTTAGGATAAAGGGCATTTTTAAAAAATGGGGTTGGTGCTGATTACTTAGACCTATGTAGCAATGACAGACCTAATAAAAATACAGCATGCTCCTTTAAAATTAAGAAATACACCAGAATAAACATAAAATGTTTGCTTTTTAAGGCCGTTTAATGGACAGGGGTTTAAATGATGGTTGAGTTACAATACCAGCAAGATACATGCAAAGAACAAAAGATCTAGCAATGAAATGGGGTGAGTGGGCTGTGCTCTCCACAGCCCTAGGGTTGTACACTTTATGTTCACCTGCTGTTACTCATGGTTCAGAATGTTGACAGGCAGGGGGTCGTGATGGCAACCCTGTGACTCCTGCTCCCCGGTAACCTTCCCCTTCCACCATTAGGAATTGCATGTGAGCTGATGGGAGTTACCAAAATGTATTGCGTGAATTTTAAAGCTTGTGATGGATACTGTTGTGTTGCCTTCCAACAAAAGCCAGGAAGCAGGTCACTAGTATCCCATGATGCTCCCAAGGCTGGGGGTTATCATTCTATCCTTTGACAGTAGGAGATAGTGTCCAGTTATTGTGATCTGCATTTCTTGATGACTGGTAAGAATGAAAGTACGTGTGTTTAGTACGTTTTTGTTTCTCAAGTTGCTTAGTTCCTGTCCTTGGCCAGTTTTTCTTTTTTTAAAAAACTTAATTTATTTATTTTAATTGGGGGCTAATTACTTTACAGTATTGTGGTGGTTTTTGCCATACACTGACATGAATCAGCCGCAGGTGTATATGTGTCCCCCATCCCGAAGCCCCATCCCACCTCCCTCAGTTTTTCTGTTACATTCTCTTCAAATGCGTTATAAGGCAAGGTGGGCAGCCCTCTGACAAGGCGAGCGCAGAAGAGTTAAGGAGGTGGGAACTCTGCTGTTAGACCGCCGCCTGCACAGGCCTGCGTTAGGCCTCTCTGGGCTGGGGGTGGGCATTAAATGAGCTGCTGCTTGTTGGGCACCCAGCACAGAGTCTTTGAGAAGTGAAGCCTGGAGGACTGACACTGGCACTGTCTGCTTTGTCTCGTGTGTGTCACGTGTTTGCCTAGTTTGTTGGTCACTGTTACGGCGGTCTGGCCCAGGCACTCTCGCGATGCTCATGACTGCCGCTGCATGGGAATCACCTGTGAGTGTCTCTCCTAAATGTTTCTTTTTATTGTAACTGTAAAGTGCATCCCTGTTCATTTTGGAAAACCTTTAAGAAGTATAAAGCTGTTGTAAGGAAGCCTCCTCTGTGGAACTTGAATACAAACGCCTCTGCCTTCCCCCACCCCGCCAACCCCCATCTTGTGAACCATCTCTGGGAGGCATGAGTGGGGAATCTGTATTTGAAGAGGTTATACTGGGGGCTAGTTAGGAACCACTGCTTTATATATTTTTATGAAGGCCTGTACCACTTTCTAGGACTTTTACAGTTTTTTTTTTAACATTTAATTGTTCATTGTTTTCTACTGATTCTTCTGATTTTCCTCCCAAAGTGGGATTTTTTTGTTGTTTGTTGTAAAAATAGTAGACATTTCTTGTAAAACATTCAAACAGTGCATGAAGTTGATAAGGAAAAACGGGATGACTTTATGGTACTATTTTAATAACTTTCTCCTGTGGCCTAATGTGCTCCACTTAACTTTTCCAGCAGCATGAAGGTCTGCATTGTTGTTGGGGTCTGTCTGTGCGTGTTGGCCGCGCTGGGTCTCCGGTGCTGTGCGTGCAGGCTTTCTCTGGTCACGTGCTGCTCTCTGGTCGTGCTGTGTGGGCTTCTGAGTGCAGTGGCTTCTCTTGTTGCAAAGCATGGGCTCTAGGGCAAGCGGGCTCAGTAGTTGTGGGGCATGGGCTCAGTTGCCCCAGATAACAGTGATTCTATCTCACAATGCTCGGTGGGTCAAGGATTTGGCTGGGGCTTGGCTCCAGGCCTCTGTATTCCATGTGGCTTTGACTAGGCTCTCCTCAGGTCCCCCTTACTATTCTATTCATGCCTGCATCTGATTTCATGAGGTCTGTAGCCATAATTTTTCTTAATTGGTCTGTCTTTTCTAGACATTTAGGGAAATTTCCAGTATTCAGTAATCAAAGTGTGGTGTCTGTCTTTGTGCACAGATTTTAGCACACTAGTCCGGTTACTTCCCTAATAATAAATTATAAGACGTAAAACCACTGGATCAAAAGGAATGGATATTTTTCATTTTTTTATCGTGGTCATATTGATAAGTGAAAGATGCTTCTTCGTTCTAACTTCGTTTCTTTGATAATTCGTGAGATAGAAGTCATTTTAAAACAGCTTTATTGAGATATGATTGCTCTCCCGTGCAGTTCCCTTCTTTAAAGCACACAGTTCAGTGGCATTTAGTGTTTTGTGCCGCCATCACCAACCATGTTCAAACTTAGGACATTTTCTTGTTTCAAAAAGAAAGTCTGTACCGTTAGCAAGTTCCTCCCATTTCCCTGAGATCTTCAGCCAGCTACAACCACTGATCTCTTTTCTGCCCCTGTGGATCTACCTGTTCTGGACATTTCATCGAAGTGGAATTATACAATATATGGTTGTTTGTGACTGGTGTTTTCACTTAGCACAATGTTTTTGAAGTTCATTCATGTTGTAGCATGTACTGTACTTCCTTTTTTGTGGTTGGGTTATATCCTTTTTTTGATATATCATGTTTTTCCAACCTCTACTGGATGCCCATTTCAGTTGGTTCCATTTTTTGGCTAATAGGAGTCTTGCTGCTGCAAACATTAGTGGCCATGTTTTTGTGTGAACATATGTTTTCAGCTCTCTTGGGTGTATGCTTCAGAGAATTGCTGGTCCAGATGGTAAGTCCAGGTTTAACCTTTTGAGGAACTGCCAGAGTGTTTTCCAAAGTGGCTGCACCCGTTCACACACACTCCAGTAGAGAGAGAGAGAGAGAGCCGGCCTTCTCCATCAGCATTTGTTAGTGTCTGTCTTTGAACTGTGGCTCTGCGGCAGGTGTAAATAGTGCCTCACCGTGGTTCTCATGATAGTCAACGGTATCGAGTGCTGTTTCATGGGTTTCGTGTTTTCAGTGAACATGCCAGTTTTTTCACGCATTTCTCTGTGTATCTTCTTTGGGAAAATGTCTCTTCATATACTTTGTCCATTAAAAAAAATTAGATTCCTTTCTTTTTGAATCATCGAGTTATAAGAGTACTTTGAACGTTTTAGATATAAGTCCCTTATCACATTTGTGATTTGCGGATGTTTTCTCCCATTCTTTGGGTTTTCTTTCACTTTCTTGATGGTGTCTTTTGAAGCTTAACAGCTTTTAATTTTAATGTGGTCTAGTTTATTTTTTCCGTTACCATGGTTTTTGCTTTTGGTTACATACCTAAGAATCTATGGCAAGGTAGAGTCCTCCTTCATTTTTACCGTTTTCCAAAATATTCTTGGTTATTGCAAAAAATAAAGTTGCCTAAAATTATAAAGTAATTTTGGGGGAACTTTGCAAATTTTGTTCTGTATGTTTAAATGGAGGTTCTTGTCTAAGCATTTTTCTTTTAATTATCTTCTCCTGCCTGGACAGTGGGGACTGAGCTGAGAAGTTGGTAGAATCTGAAGGCTGCTTCTGACAGGTTTTTGCAGAAGTTCATACAGCTCTCCCTTCTTGTTGAGCACCAGCCTAAGAGAGAAGGAAATTAAATGTGCCCCACGTTTGTAAGCACTTTGCAACCTGGACTAGCCTCATGCAAGCCCATGGAGTTACATGGGAAAGGCTAACCCAGGGACACGAGATGTGTTGTCTGCTTCATGTTGCTGGTGACTCAGCTTCATCCTCCAATTTGTTTTTGAGATGTGTAAACAGTGTGTAGACTTACTAAACAGCTACGTGTAGATGGAGAATAGACCAAGACTTCAACAGGCTGTATTTCCAGCTGTGCTATTTCCACATGTTGAGGTTTCAACATACCATCAAATACAGTTCAAAATGTGTGATTGAGAACATTGCAGATGAGAAACAGTGTGTTAATTTTTAATGACTTTAAAAGTCCTTTATAATTTAATCATAAGATTGATATTTTTTTAACCAGGTTTTTATATGATACCTCTTTTTACGTTTATTTATTTATTTTATATGTAGTATTTCTGTATTTTAAGAAATGACAGGAGGACAACTGGCTTGATTCTTCTAGACATCAGTATTGTGAGAAAGTAAAGGCAGGGGAGGGTAGCAGGAGATGAAGAACCTTAAAGACAGTAACCAGGTGGAGGGTGAGGGCCTGAACTGGGTCCTGATCTGTGCACACCAATTCTAAAAGACTGTTTGGAGACAAGTTGAGAAACTTGTGTATGGACTAGATGTTAAGAAGATATTAAAGAATCCTTCATTTGGTTAGATGTGATAATGGTATCTTTTCCTTTCTACTTTTCCACATGTATGAAATTTTTTTGTAAATGCAAAAGAGACCTAACCAGGTATCATCTTACATTTCCCATATTCTTCTGTTCCTGTTGATTTTCGCCTGGACTTTGTAGAACATGGAAATAAGCTGATCGATGCAGAATCATTTAACGTAGGCACTGAATGCTGCAGAGGGCATAGTCACAAGCTGTTTATTGGAGCCTTATTTTAAAGTGTCAGAAAAAAGAGGAATGGCTCCAGTTTATGCCCAGTCATTGGAGTTTGGATAAATGAATGTATAGCCACATGTTCACTACACATCATGCTACAACTTACTGGCACGGGGCAGAACCTAGAATAAATACCAAGCCACATTTATATAAATAAGACTGTTGGTCATGGTTCATACATACCAAAACGACTGGGAGGAGAAAAACCTGTCTGCACTTCCGCAGTGGACTCCTGGCTCTCAGGATTGCAGGTGTTAAGTATTTCCTTAGTTCTTTTGCTTTCCACATTTTTATAATTGGGGAAATAGACATAAGGGAAAGAGGCTGTTTTCCCTCAGGTGTTAAGTGCTTCTCCACTCAGTACACTCAGCCTCTTGGCTTGAATTTTGCTTTTGTTTTGGTTCCTGGTTAGGGTTCTAGGAGTTGTGCTCTTGAGTGAAGCCAGGTAGCTTTTCTACATACTTATTTTATGAGTTCTCATCAAGGTAAAGCCAAAACACAAAATGCTATTTTTACGATGAACTTTGGTTCATGAAGAAATATGTTTTTACTTGGTGTTCTCCTAGTTGCAAATGTTTATAGTTTTGACTCTTCATTTGAAAAATCAGAGCTGTATTGTACTTTATGCGAGGCACTAGGTGTTGTAAAATGAAGTCAGAAGTGTGACTTAATCAGAGCAATAGATCAGAAAATCCCTGAAATATGGATTATATTGTTGCATGTTAGGAACATTACATTTCTCTTATTTCAAAGTTTTTTTTAGTAAATTTCTGAAGAATATTGGTAGTTGGTAAAAAGTAAGAAGTTCCACAGGTCCCCTTTTCCGTGTTCTTTGCAGTTAAGAGGTATGGTTGATCTGGCCTACTATTTTGAAAGGATGAAAGTAACTAAGCTCTTTCTGTATCTTTAGCAGATCATCAAATACCTAGAAAAAATATTGTCTGATGTCTGAGTAGAAATTTTAATGGAATGTGAAGCATTAATGATTGTACTGGATGGTTGTATTCAAGATAAATGCTGTCTTAATCTTTTAGAAGTAATGAATGCTGCAGGTATTGTCCTTCTGGTCAGAAGACTAGAAATCTGCAGGGTGGCTTTGATTCCTCTGCTCCGTCAGATCTTCTCAGTGGGTTGAAATTGGTCAGTCCTTGGCGATCTTTTTATTAGGTTGAATCCTATGGAATTGCCGTTTGGTCATTTGGCTTAGAGAAACAGTAGTTTCATATGGTTCAACCCAATATAATAACAGCTTTTCCTGCACTTGTATGTATTGTAGCAAGATAAATTGCCAATGAATTAAAAGAACCTCACCAGCTGCATTCTCACTGTGGCCTAAACTATCACTCAGCTTTACCCTTAGTTTGAAAAAATAGTTAATGAACATGAATTGGAACTCTGAAAGCTTATTAAAATGTTTGTGTTAATTTGTTTTATTTTAGTCTCAGATGCAAACATCAGTGGGAATTGTACCCACACAGGCAATTGCAACGGGCCCCACTGCAGATCCTGAAAAACGCAAACTGATACAGCAGCAGCTGGTCCTACTGCTTCACGCTCATAAATGTCAGAGGCGAGAACAAGCCAACGGAGAGGTCCGGGCCTGCTCACTCCCACATTGTCGAACCATGAAAAACGTCTTGAATCACATGACGCATTGTCAGGCTGGGAAGGCTTGTCAAGGTAAGTGCCGTTTGCTCAGGTCCTGGTGGCAGAGCCAAGGGTGGACTTGTCTGGTATTCTCTGGCACCTCTCCTGTTGATAAGGTTCCCACCTCCCACGTCCCCGTGTGCTGACCAGTCAGATGCCTCTGGATGCTCACCTGCCCAGGAGAAAGGCGGTGTGGTTCTACAACGTTCCGTGAACTTTGGCTGGTGGGGCTGTGCCCTGCATTCGTTCTTTGTTGCATTCCTCTGTCACAGAAGACCTATGTCCCCTCTTGAGCACTCCTTCGCCACACATGTCTAGATCAGGCTCTCTTTTTGACAGTGTAGTGTGTGCACGTGCCTGTGCCTGCCTTTCCCCAAGCCTAGAGCATCTGTCTTGCAGTCGTTTTGTGTGCCCAGGCGCCAGGGCCGCTGCCTCGCCCCTCCGCCCTTCTGTCTTGGCTCATCGGGCTCCCGGCCTGGTTGTCCTGCGGACCTGTGTGTACTGCCCACCCCCGCCACCTCCTTCCTTCCTCTCCAGAGGGGAGGATCATGCACACACGTGCCCCCTCTCTGGTCTTCACACAGACACCCCAGTTCTCCTGAAGAAGCCTCCCTCAACTAACGGTTCTGCTTCCCTTTAATCTTTATCCTCTTTCTGTCTCTTCTCACTTGTGCTCCTAACCTTGGGGAGAGTCTCCCACTCGTGAGTCCCGGGTATAACCCTGTTCTGATGGAGAAGCAGAGGAGGGTTGTGCTGGACCTTTAGGAAGAAGTGGAAGCGAAGATAGAGACAGAGGGACCGGCCACAGCTGCCGTCTCGAGTGCTCTGAGAAGTGCCCGGGCCCCCACAGGGTCTCCACAGACCTCTCATATGCTTCGCTATGTTTCTTCAACTCTAGTGTTGAGATGGTTTCATCCTTGAGCATTATTAAGTATAATGTAAACTCTTTATTGTAAATAGTGACATTACAGAATTATTATTTGTTCTGCCTTTCATTCCACTTGTGTGGTATTTCAGGCCAAGTAGTTTTGTTTTTCATTTGTGGGCTGAACCTTGTTCACCATCATTCATAACATTGCTTCTCTGGGAAGTTTTTGTTTGGAATTCTCAGTAGTCGACTTACAAACTACCTGGAAAGCAGCCTGTTTGTAAGTTGAGGACTGCCTGCACCGTGCTGCAGTTACACTTGTGATCATTTTTTATGGAAGCTGGCCTTATAATGTAGGTGTAATTGAAAGCGTGACAGTTTGGATAGAAAAATAACATCTCGTTGTTTTTCTGGTCATAGTTGCCCATTGTGCATCTTCACGACAAATCATCTCTCATTGGAAGAACTGCACACGACATGACTGTCCTGTTTGCCTCCCTTTGAAAAATGCCAGTGACAAGCGAAACCAACAAAGTAAGTGAGCACTGGGGGTAGAGAAGCTTGGCGATGAGACACTGAGAACACAGAGGAATAGGCAGGAAGCAGGGCAGAAACTAGTCGCTACACCGAATAGTGGGAGCTGGGGCGCCAGGGTGGAAGCCGAGGGGGAAGCTCAG
>SJYQ01099785.1:10731-127941 GCA_006410935.1 Redunca redunca
GGGATGGCTGTCTGAGTTTCTTGACAGATACTCAGCATTTGTCACTGTAATGGCAGTGACTTTGGGGTGAGGGATGGAATAGACTGGACACTTTCTGAAATCACCGTAAAGTAGTTTTGAGGACCCTTTGTTCTAGAAGAGTCAGTCAGGCTATGTTGGTGTAAAATTCCAGGTGCAGGTGTTGTGGAGGCGATGTGGTTCCCAGACCTAGCTGTGTAACTGACAGTTCACTCAGCACAGATGGAGGGCCTCTGCACCAGGACTGCCACACCCTGATTGCTGCCCTCACTTCGCCATCTTTCCATTGGTCTCTGTGCCCTTAGCGGGTGGTTAGGCAGCGCCTCCATAGGAGGCCTTGTGTGGCTCCTGGGGGCGCCCATGGGCATCGGAGCAGGGAAAGGATGAGCGTCTCTCCCTGATGTTAAGTCCCTTCTGGTCGTTTTCGAGGTCCAGCTGTGCTCTCGGGGTGTGTCCCTTGGGGTGGACAGGTAGGCCGTGCCCTTGGCGCTCGTTTGCTCGTGGGCTGGAGCTGCCCTCGGAACTCCAGCACTGTCTGTGTCTTCGCCGCTGCATCTGGGCCATCTCACCCCACCCGCCCTGCTTGTGGTTACGTGTCCATTGCTCTCGTTCTTCTTGGGCAGACCTGTTGCTGCCTCAGAACATGTGTGCTGCTTTTCTTTCTGCTTGTTTCCAAGTGTCACTGGGAAAGGTGGTTGAGCCCGCTAGGCCCCACTCCCTCCCGAGCGCCCCCAGCACCCCACACACGGGGGTGTCTGTGGCCCAGGAAAGCGGGCCAGGGCCATGGGCCCATCCTCCCTCCCTTGCTCACCAGTGGAAGCAGTCATACTAAGTTTCCTTTAAAAGTCACTTTCCTAAGTCAGTTAAATTATACTTTTATTAAGCAAAAAAATGAATTAATACACAATTTTCTAGGACATTTCTTACATAAAGTGAAGATCTAGGAATCTGTGTCTTCTAGAAGCAGATATTTGAGACAACAGTTCTAGTGGACTACAGTCTGAGTTTCTTCCAAGTTAGTGTAAAATGTTTTATTTTTTACTAACACGTTGTGATGGTTACAGTTTCTTATGTTTTAGGATGTATTTCAGTTATAGTGCTTTTAAGTGTCAAAATATTTATTGTCGAGTTTGTGGTTGTACAGTATTCATTCCATGGATAATGAATTAGGATAGTGTTCTTAACCTTTAATTTGGGACTGTAATTTTCTGAGATCCTTTGGTTTTTAATATGTATTGCCATGACAGTTGTAAACTTTTGAGATTTCTCTTTTTAAGAAACACTTTGTGTGGTTTTTATTTTAAAAAAAAAGAAAGAAATGAGTGTGGGGTTTTTTTCTAGTGTCTTTATAACTGCATGCTTGTTATAATGATTGATCCAGAGTGAGCCCTCAGAAGTGGTAAACCACAGTGTTTCTCCCAGTCATAACGTAAGGTGTTGTCAGGGTGATTTCACAATATAAAGTCATGGGGCATGTATAGACGAACTCTGTGCAAGGTTGTAGCAAATTTTCATGAAAGAAATAAAGGTGGGGTATTTTAGTGTGTATTTTGTGTGTTTGTATATATTTTTCTTTTTAATGCTTCTCAAGTTAGGTTTCTGCTCTGAGTGTATTCCTTTGGTTCCAGCACTATGGTTTTGCGAGGACAAGGAGTTTGATAGGATGATCGAGAAAGTTGCAGCAGTGTCTTCTCTGTAAACGTTTGTTGCTGTTCTTCCTCTCTTGAAGCAAACTCTGCCCATCGTGTGTGAAATGGGCCGTAGCAACAGTGGGGAAGCATGGCTCTGCCCCTCCAGCAGCTGATGGACTCTGTCCAGTTGCTGCTTACACAGCTCAGGATGAGGGCTCCAATCTTTCCGCACAGAGGGCCATGGCCCTCCCAGCACATTGGCAGCTTGGTTCCTCCATGTCCACAGCTTCGAGCAATATGGACGATGTGTGGCTGTTGTATTTACTGTTCGAAAATGTCTGTGTAAGTGGACCCATGCTGTTGAAACCTGTCTTGTTTAAGGTTCAGCTGTACGTTAAAAATGGCGTGACAGTGCCATCAATCTGGGACTTCTTGCTGGTCCAGTGGTGAAGACCCTGCACTTGTACTGTAAGGGGTACAGGTTTGATCCATGGTTCAAAGGGCACATGAGGTTCATGAGGCATGTGGTTCATGAGGGTACAGTAAGATCCCTCATGCTGTGGGGTGCAGCCAGAAATAAAAAATGAGGCGACAGTGGTGTCAGTTAGAGGAGTGAAGTAGAGTCAGTGGTGTCGGCAGTCCTGGCCGGGAGGGTCAATGTGCGTGGGAGGTGGGGATGGGCAAAGCCCAGCTTCAATTAAGTGACAAGGGAAGAACTTTCTAGACAGCAAGGCTGACATGCCTGCAAGGGGACACCTCTGATTGCACTCAGAGATTCCTATGCAAGTGAGGTTTGTAAGTGGGTGGTCAGGACCCCCAAGGATCATCTGCGACCCACCTGTGTCCACCAAGGCTGTGCTGTCCAGGCAGGTTTTCCCACAGATGCTCGCCATGCCTGCTGCACACACCCTGCTTCTCTAACTCCTCCCGTTGATGTCTCTACTGAGAGAGCCTGCCCAGGCCACCTGTGGAGCCTACCCAGGGGCCACTGAAAGGAAACCCAGACTGCTGTGGCCTGTGTGGAGGAGACGTCGTGTAATTTTTCCCACGAGTTATTGTCCAGAGATTCTGCAGTCACTGATCTTGCATTTCCATCCTTTATAGAGATCGCCAGGTTTTATTGACTAATGAGGAAGTTGCAGGGCATGTATCTAGCGTCAGTCTTGGCACCTGAGTCCCAGACCTGTGCAAGGTGGCAGTGGGCAGGCTGTGGCGGCACAGACCGGATTCCCTGTCTGAGTTCATGTTGCCTCCTCAGGGGGGTTTTGCTGCTCTGCATATGGTCCTCAGCCCAACTGCAGGCGCACCCCCTTGTTGCTTGTTAGAAATGCTGAGACTTGGACCTTCCCCCAGGCCTCCTGTGTTATTAGACTGCATCTTAACAAATTCCGCGTGTTTGCCGCTCTGGATGCCTCGAAGGGTGGAGCGTCAGTCCTGGAGCTCTTGAGATAGTGTGCGCCCTGCTCTGGGCAGCCACAGGTTTCCCAGCTCAGAGCCAAAGGACTGACAGAACGGGCGCTGCAGGATCAGCCCAGGGCCACCCCAGCCTGCCCACTGCCTGGGCCTCCGCGGGCATCTCAGTCAGCCTCCCCAGACCCCTGGCTTGAATACCTCTGCTGGCTTGCCACTCACTACTTGGCCCTGCTCTATGATCCAGCTTTGCTGCTGCTGCTGTTAAGTCGCTTCAGTTGTGTCCGACTCTGTGCGACCCCATAGACAGCAGCCCACCAGGCTTCCCCATCCCTGGGATTCTCCAGGCAAGAACACTGGAGTGGGTTGCTGTTTGCTTCTCCAATGCATGAAAGTGAAGAGTGAAAGTGAAGTCGCTCACTTGTGTCCGACTCGTAGTGACCCCATGGGCTGCAGCCTACCAGGCTCCTCCGTCCCTGGGATTTTCCAGGCAGGAATACTGGAGTGGGTTGCCATTGATTCTCCAGTGATCCAGCTTGAGGCTCCTCTGATTGTTTGAGTTGCCTGCCTTCACAGTATTGAGTCCTGCTTAAAACATGCCCCCCAGATGCCTACTTGGTACTCCACAGGCACTTGCAGGCTGGGCACCTGCTTCACCTGCAGGCTTTCCAGAGACCACCAGTGCCTCTGTGAACAGCCTGGGGCCGGGGGGGTGGGGCGGCGAGGCCACCTGTGGCTCAAGTACCAGACAGCTCCGGGTGATAGTCTTCACTGGAGGAGCTTTGTCCTCACTCTTCCGGGCGGCGCCAGGGTGCCAGTTCTGAGCTATTTGGCTTCTGAGGACACCTGCTGCAGGGTCCGCGTTCTCGCTTGGTGGTGGCTGTGATAGGTGGCCTGGCCCTCGGCTCGGGTGTCCCTCTGCCCTGGTACACGGGCCTGGAACACCCTCTGCAGAGATGTCCACAGTCCTGAGCAGACTTGAGCTTGACTCTCTTGGTGGAAATCCAGGTGATGACCAAGTAGTGGCTGCTTTGCCTGCCTCATGGTGTCCCCTACCAACCTGACAAAGTTTTGGAATTCAGCGTGTCCGTTTTTGTTGGCTTTCCAAATTGAGCACAGTTTTATTGAGACCAGTTGGGGGCTGAAACTTGTGGTGAGTCGCGTGTTGCACAGCAGCAGTGGCTAGTGTGTGTGGAGCCTGCCCATGGGCCAGTCTCTGTGCCCACGGGGGTGTGAGTCCTGGACAGAGCCAGCTGTGAAGCCCGGCCCTTTTCTGTCCTTAGTAGCTGCGGCAGAAGGGGAGCGGGAGCACTCTGGAGAGTGCTGACTGATGCTCCGGGAGAGGGGCCACGCTGTACTGAGATGCACTAAGACACTGTGGCGGGATATTACAAGGATTGATTATGTGTGAAACGTAGCCTTAAGCTCCGAGAAGGGAAACAAGATGTAAAAATGGTAAAAAGAACAAGAAGTGTTGGTATCTAGAGAGGTAAATATTGGGAGTTCCCTGCGATCCAGTGCTTAGGACTCAGCACTTTCACTGCAAGGGCCTGGGACTAAGATCCCCTAAGCCACGCAGCACAGCCAAAATAGAGAGGTAAGTATCAATAATGTGTAAAATTGATTCATGCAGCAGGCTGTATTCTCAGTGACACCAGATACGTGGAGCATTGCTGTTTTAGCGCTCCTCACGTTTTTGCTCAGTGCTGCGGTGCTGGGAGGGCGCCTGCTCCGTTGCTGCAGCTTGAGGCGGGCGCCCTGGTGGGAGGAGAGTTCTGTGAGGCACATGCAGGTCCCGCTGCATGGACGGTCCAGGGAAGAGGAGATGGTCTTGATCATCTTGATCAGAGACCGCTGTCTCTGATACAGGATCCAGGGCTGCAGCCTTTCATTATTAGATAGAGTTGTTGCTCTCCCAGTAGACGCTGAGCTCCATGAGCGCAGACTGCTCGCTTCTGTCCTGTTGTCTGTGTCTGTCGTGGAGTCTGTGCTTGGAAGTGAGGAAGGGAGCAAGTGCAGGAGTCGCAGGTGTCCGGAGAGGAGCGGAGGCCCGGAGGCCACGGGCGAGGTGGAGGGGGGTTCGGGGAAGGCCAGCTGCTGCCCGAACGCCAGCAGGGTGTTTACAGAAAGCGGAAGCATCTTGAGCTTGTAGGACTTAGAGTTTGTGGTGGCTTTCACCAGGTAACTCCCCTTCCAGCCATCTGCCCCGTAGGAAATGCCTGCGTTCCTTGTCCCAGAAGCGTAGATGTTATCTCATAGCAGCATTTGGATGCAGATTGGGCCATGCCTGTTTGCCGGAGACCTTTTTATTTGTTTGTATTTTGTTTTCCTTGTCTCTAAATTAGTTAGAAATGTCAAGTACCAAATGCTTGTCTTCAGATAGATATGTTTTCTTTTAAAGTGAAAAAAACAGTAATGTATACATTTAAGACATAAATGCTTTTAACACACACAAAAATTACATTGACCAAGTCAGCAGCTTCCATGAGGGGAGGAAGTCCGTAAGTAGTCCATAAGTGGCCTTGAGCTTGGGAGTCGCCCTCCTCCTGGGATGGGGAATTTGGGGTAAAAGGATGGCATTTGGGGAAGTGTGGACATGAGTGGATTTTAGTAGAAAGAAATCATTGTTGAGGCACTGCTATTGCATCTTCACCCAAAACCCAAAGCCTTGTACACCTTGTTTCTTTAAATTCCTCTCTCTCCACAGTTGATCAGTATGCATGTCAATGTTGGCGTAGGTCTGTTCCTCCTTACACTGCAAAGTAATAGAAAAATAAGTCATCTTACCATTGTCACTTTCCTTTTTCCATTGTACTTCTTTTAGACAAGTCAGCATGTCAGTTTCAGTAGTACAATGGCATGTGTTTAAAGTTTCATGGAGTATTAACTATTAGGAAAAATACCTTTAAAAGTATTATACATGACTTATTTCAGAGCTACATACTTGTCATAAAATGTACCTTGGGAATTGCTTTTCATTTATAATAATGAGGTGCTTGGTGTGTATAATTGTGTCTAATGAGCGTTAATGAGTTTGAGATCTGAATATTCTTATTAGAAAAGTTAAATAGTACGGAATATGTAATTATCAAGGGCTTTTTTTTTTTTAAACACATTTTGGTTTCATTAAGTTACTCAGATAAGTGTTTGAGTTGTTTATGTTATAATTGCGCTGATGGTGATGTGAGGATATTATTATTACAGTAATGGTCTGAATTTTAAAGAAAAATTTTGTGATAGTGTTTTATGTCTCAAAGATCTTATGTTATAGTATCAGCTTTATAAGCTGCTGTTTATGACATGACTAAAGTTTGGGGAAGTTGGAAAGAAAGGAACTCTTAAAAATAAGAATCAATGGTATGATGCAGAACTTCTGCCATATGTTGAATTGATTAGGACATTTGGACGGATAGACAGCCAGACGGACAGACGGGTATTTGGGTCTTCTCTGTTAACTTTGAAGTCCTTGGGAATGGAGCTCTTTATGTTGCTCCAGATTTTCCTCAGTCAGGTACGGTATTTCTTGAACAGCTTCTCATAGCAGAGAGCTTAGCATGGTGCCCTCCCACGTAGGAAACTCAGAGCAGTAGAAAGGCGTGGTGTTGCCTGGTCACTGTACGTCACGGGTTCAAGGAAATGCAGTTTTGTTTTTTGGAAGATTGTGTCAGAGATCTTAATTAAGTTACTGTTACTTGATACCTTTAGTAATTAAGATACTAATTAGGTTAATAAGTAACAGAACTGACCAACTAGGCGTCTCCTCCGCTCCTCCTCCTCTGTGCCTGTGCCCTGAGTGGTGAGGGACCCCGAGGAGCAGCAGCAGGAGGGGCTTCTTAGCGAGCCTCAGTGGTGGCCGATGACCCCCCAAAGAATGTGTGTTTTCCCATGTTTGCTGTTTCTCCAGAACTGACTTCTTTTGAGGCTCTAGATTTAATACACGCTGACCTTGATTGTGTGATCACTGATTTTCTGGTCCATTGTTTTCTAACATAGAAGCTTGAATTCTCTTCAGATTTTTGTTCTTCAGGTGCTGCTGTGCAGATGAAATTAATAGAATGGGCTCCTTCTGTCTGCACAGTTCCTTTCTTGGTAGCGGGGTTCCAGTGCTTCATGACATACATAGGTGGTCTTCTGATAAAATTTTACTTTTCAGTCGTTTTTTGTAGACTTTTCCCTTTTACTTATCTCTTGTGTTTGTCTGTTTGTTTTTATAGCCATCCTGGGGTCTTCAGCTAGTGGAATTCAAAACACCATTGGTTCTGTTGGCACCGGCCAACAGAATGCCACTTCTTTAAGTAACCCAAATCCGATAGACCCCAGCTCCATGCAACGAGCGTATGCTGCTCTCGGACTCCCCTACCTGAACCAGCCCCAGACGCAGCTGCAGCCTCAGGTTCCTGGCCAGCAACCAGCACAGCCTCAAACTCACCAGCAGATGAGGAGTCTCAACCCCCTGGGTAGGTGAAAGGACTCTCGAGAACTTCCTTGTGCAAATGCAGTGTCCCGAGGAGGAGCCTTCTGGAGCCCAGGGCCGTTTTCAGCTACTGTTTTTACTTTAAATTCAAATTTTAAATTTAAATATATATATATATAATAAAATTTAAATATATATATTATAGTGAATGGTGTCTTTTAAATGATTAAAGTAAAAAAATTCCAGGAAAAGGCTAAAGTGTCAGGTACACTGAAGATGTTACAGGCTTGTAAGATGAATCACATTTGCAAATGAACCAACATTTTTGTCACTTGTGTCTGGATAGTTTTCATAAAGGGCATTTCACATGGCTCAGAATGCAAAATCTCACAGGTTGGAATTAGGGCAGTACCACTTGCCTTGACCCTGCAGCTCCTAGCATTTCTTGGTTGTGGACTACGTGTGACTGGAGCCGACCAGTCTGAATCTGGACAGGCTAACAGGGATCTCAGAACAGGGTTGTTGTGCTGGTTTGGTTCTTTTCCTAATAAAGTATTTTCACCTTAAAGATACTTCATCTGTTGCGTGTTGGTAAATAGTTGCCCTAATGCATCTCTGACTCCTGCTGGCTAGAAGACTGGGTTGGAGTCTTGAAATGTCCCTTCCTGTCTGACACCACTTCTGTTGGTGGTATAATCTGGGACAAGACTATTAACCCGCATCTCACCTTTCTCTTACTTTAGAACGAATACTGTAGACAAATTGACCTTTTGTCTTCTTCACCTGAAGTTAATTTCTATGATTTTTATCTTCTGATATGCAAAACAAAAAGATGAAGAAGTGTATGTGACGGGAATGAAGCCAGAATCAAAACCGAAGCTGCAGATGGATATTTCTGATTTTTTTCCACAGCCGCCAAGCTTTCATGCTGCCAGCCAGCCTCCTTAGAAATGCTCTTCTTTGGTTTTCAAGTGCGATGGGAAGCAATTGAATTTATACAATTTGACCACCAGTATTGAAAACATAACTCCCAGAGTTCCTGCCATAGCATTTATTATTATGAGTCATAAGAATAATTTTCATAAGAATCACTTCTTTGTCTGTGACTTGTTATTTATCTGTTATTAGGACTTTGAGGTATATAATTTAGGAGCTGGTTGATCCCTTTTCTTTTTGTCTTTCAGGAAATAACCCAATGAACATTCCAGCAGGAGGAATAACAACAGATCAGCAGCCACCAAACTTGATTTCAGAATCAGCTCTTCCAACTTCGCTTGGGGCTACAAAGTAAGACCCTTGTTTCATTTGGCTCCTGTCTGAGTGACAGTCACATGTTAAAGTGGGCTGGGAACCACATAGAACTCTTGGTTCTTTCTAAAGTATAGGGCTGTTTCCCTCCCTCCCTTGTCTCTCCCGCTCCCCTCCCTCCCTCCCTCTTTCTTTCTTTCTAACAGATAACAGAGTTTAAAGTCACATATGGTTGAAGACCCTTAGTTGGATGAATGGCATGTGAGTCACTTTTCCAGTTGGATGACCTGTTCTTCCTCTCCCCTCAGCCCCCTGATGAATGACGGCTCAAACTCTGGGAACATTAGCACCCTCAGCACTATACCTGCAGCAGCACCTCCTTCCAGCACTGGCGTTCGGAAAAGCTGGCACGAACACGTTACTCAGGACCTGCGGAGCCATCTAGTGCATAAACTGTACGTGGCCCTCTTGCCTGTTACTCACATGTGATGGAAGCACTTTGTGACTGATGGCAGTGTGATGGTTTTGCAGTTTCCTGGGTGTCTGATTTAACTCCCAGGTGTTCTTTTGGGCCCCAGGTAATCATACCCTTGCAACTGAAGGGGCCCACATGCTTATTTAGGGAGGCTGGAGGATCCCAGATTCTGAGTGCCCAGTGGATCCTGGAGAGGAATATGAACTTTGACCCATGTCACAGGGGCAGGCCTGTTTTCTAAACTCTCAATGCACGGGGAGCTGGGACTCACTCAGAAGCTTATCTTATTTTATGGCTCAAGGCTATAGTTGTGGGGAACCCTGAGAATTGCAGGAATTTGGGCCTAGTAAATACAGATGGCTTCATAATACCATCATACAATTAACGTGGGAAATTAATAGTTGATTTCTCCAGCAATTTAAGTTAAATGAAAGTGACGTTAATCAACTCGATTCCGATGGAGTTTTCTTTTTTTTCTCCTTCATTATTTTAATCAAAAATTTTTGTACTTAGTTTAAAGATCAGGAATTCAAAATCATATTATTCTTGAGTTGGTCAAGCACTTATTGTTAATAGCAAAATATTGTTGTGTTTGACTTGTGGATAAATTGGCGGATCAGTATTGTCTCCAAAGAGTGACTGCACATGAACTAGGCAAGAGATTGGAGGTCTCTCAGCAATGTACTGTGCCCAGAGGTAGACAGCGGTTTCTTCTCTTCCCGTGTCACATATGAAATGGCAGGCTGTTGACGTTGTACTAAAAGTAGATTGAGAGTACGTGCTGTTCTTTCAGTGTCCAAGCCATCTTCCCGACACCTGACCCTGCAGCCCTGAAGGATCGCCGCATGGAGAACCTGGTGGCCTACGCTAAGAAAGTGGAAGGGGACATGTACGAGTCTGCCAACAGCAGGGTGGGTCAGCATTCACGTTCCAGCCGCACGGCCCCCGGGCGACCTGTGACTGCAGGTCTGGATGTGGGGAGGAGGGGGGCTTCCATCAGCCTGCTGGTCTCCTCGCCTGAGGACACTGGCCAGGGAGATGTCCCAGTTAAGACTTGAGGTCCTCCCTGCACACCTCTCTTGGTTTGTAACTGCAAAATCTTAAAGTGTTCCCACTACAGTGGTAAATGAGGTATATGGAGTTTTTCTAATCTCTGGGTGTACTTTATAGTGGAGTGTTCTTATACTATGTTGTCACCTGTGTCAGTAAGTATGCAAGAAGAGGTTCAGCTGTGGGATGAACTGTCATGAGGACTTAGTACCCCCTGACTGTTAAGTCCCATAGCATCCCTGGGCTTTGGTTTATGAGTTAAAAGTGCTGAATACTTTACCCAGTGTAAATAATTTAAAAGTTCATTAGTTTGTTAGAACCTACAAAACCAGATCAGTTGTTTGTTTGCAAATAACTAGTATTGAATGTTGCTGCTTTTTAGGATGAATACTATCACTTACTAGCAGAGAAAATCTACAAGATTCAAAAAGAGCTAGAAGAAAAGCGGAGATCGCGTTTACACAAACAAGGCATCTTGGGTAACCAGCCAGCCTTACCAGCCCCTGGGACACAGCCCCCTGGAATACCCCAGGCGCAGCCTGTGAGACCTCCAAGTAAGACTGCATGTCCCGCCCCTGGTCTGTTCCCTCGTGTGTCTTTCTGCATTTGGTGTGTATTTCTCAGCACACCGAAGTACATTCCCAGGAATCCTGTTGCTTTGAAAGCATGTGGTAGTGGCTGTGTTCAGTGGTGGCCTATGTTTAGACGTTGAGTCTCACAGAAGGGCCCTTTAAAGGGTGTGCTGGCATCAGAGTGCACAGCACTTTTGGATCTGCTCTTCTCTTTAAATCTAAAGGATTATTTTAAGTAACCTCCTTTTTTTTCTGCCATTGTAGATGGGCCCATGCCTCTGCCAGTGAATCGTATGCAGGTTTCTCAAGGTATTTAACTGTTGTTGTAAATCATATTTTGGCTTAACATTCTGCAACACGAAGTTTATTGGTTTGTCCTCTTTCTTGTGTATTTCTTCCTCACCATTTTTCCTGCAGTTTTTCTTTTCTAATTGCTTCCCCCACCCCCAGTGATGAGCATAGTGCATTTCCACAGGTAGTGTGAACATCTGTTGCATTTGGGAGTTTGGAGATCACAGCGAAGCTCTCCAAGGAGATCAGAAGTAGTTGACTTTTTTTTTTTGATGGACAAGAAAAAACATTTCTCTTGGAAGAGTCTCAAAAAAAAAAGCATTGTAGGAGGGGGAAAGAAGCATTTCTGAGCATTTGAAAGTAGGGCGTCAGGCCTATCCTGAAGCTCGAGCACCCTGATTAGGGGGGTGAGAGGGACGGGTAAGGCTGCTCTGGGCTAACGAGCACAGGCGCCTTGCCTATCAGGCTCACCGAGGAGGGTCTGTGCTCAACAGCCCTCACGGGGCTGGGCTCCTGGCAGCTAGTCTGAGCAGCTTCTGGAGGTTCTTTCTCAGAGTCTTTGGTCGTGGTTGAAGCAGTCATTTGAGTTTGCGGGTGAGGGTCATTTCAGAGCTTTTACAGCTCTTAGCAGGTTGAGACCTGAACAGTAGGATGTTTCTGCCGATTGTGAAATGAGATGGTGACATTATCCAGGAGATTCCAAAGCAGGGCCTTGCTGCTGTGTGTGGAGTAGTTCAGGGAGAGAGGGGTCATTCTAACAGCTGTGGTGATCGTCCTTCACACCACACCAGACCTGGTAGAGCCGCTGATGATACTGCAAAGGAAACTTCTCAGGGACTTGTTCAGATGGACCAGATGTGAAGAGTGAAAGAAATCAAGGCAGAGAAATTGAGCCTTCGGAGGGACAGGGTGCTGTATCAGGGACAGGGTGGACGAGTCTGCTGCTTCAGGGGCTGAGAAGGGGGCTGTTGAGCAGAGTGTGGACGGAGGAGCCTTTGAAGGAAGCGCTTGCATGCCCCTGTCAGCGGCACGTTCAGGTCTGTGGAGAGGAACTTGTTACGGGGCCGCTTCTTCATGCATCTTTTTCGCTTGCTCAGTAAAATCTCCTCTTGTCAATAAAACCCTCCAGAAGAGCAGGGCGCTTTGTTCTGTGGGCTTCCTGGAAAGTCCTGGTTACTCAGGGGGACATTTCTCACTGGTGCTGAGGGGACTGGTGCTCTTTGATGCCGTCTCCTGCTCCACAGTTACGGCAGTGCCTCAGAATTCTGTTCACGGCCACAGGACTGGGTTAAGTCCTGAGACTTACTGAAGCAGCATTTACATTGAGCCCAGAGTTCACAGAGAATTGTGGGAAATTACAGATAGAGAGGCTCCGTGGCCCAGAGTCGTGTAGCGGCTGGTGAGAGTTGCAGTTCTCGGTGTGGCACCCCTGGGAAGGCCAAGGCAGCCATGAAAGTGAGATCTTTCTAGTCGGCAGAGAGGAGGCTGAAGTTGAGAACCGCCAGCCCTTGGGCACTTTCTAAATGCTTAATGTCCTTGCAAAATTAAAGCCATGTTTTAAATCTTATCCCAGATTCTAACAATAAATGTAAGTCCAGCCAAAGAGCTGGAGGGCATGGGGTGTTGGGAGCGGGCTTCCTGCTGGGAGTCAGGTGGTCCAGAAGGCTCTGAGGGATTGGCTCAGAGGGGTGCCCTGGCCTCAGCAGACCTCCTCCATGTATGGAGGATGCTCTTTCCCACCGCCCCACCCACCCCTGTCTGCTCTGTCACTTGGACCCTCGGATGCTCTGGCGCCGAGTGCTGCCTTGGCTTCAGCTGCTCGCAGCTTCCCTGACGCGCCACCTTCCTCTCCTCATACTGCCCTGCCTGCTCCCCACCCACCACCTCACCACCAGCACGGTGGTGCCGTTTTTCCTGGATCTGAGCAATCTGTTGCTTAGCCATCTTTTCTGATTGACTGGTCTCCTTTCAGTTGTGTATGTAGTGTGTGTGTTCCATCTTATTTGGCTTCAAGTTTCTTTGGCAAATTGTCTTTCTGTTTTCCTGTGGGTGCTTTTCCTAATGAACTGTTGTGGGTACGTTTACAGGGATGAATTCATTTAACCCAATATCCTTGGGGAACGTACAGTTGCCACAAGCGCCCATGGGACCGCGTGCGGCATCCCCCATGAACCACTCTGTCCCGATGAACAGCATGGGCTCTGTTCCAGGGGTAAGTGCTTGTCCTCCCCTCAGCTGTGCTGAGACGGGCTTGCTGCAGCAGGACAGTTCTCCCCGCGGGAGCTTGGAGGTTGGGAATCCTGTGGCGCTTGTTCCTTTGGGTTGTGTTGTGCTTTGGCAACTCCATCTCTTTCTCTGGTCCTTATTACTACAAGGATTATTTGACCGTTACTTATTTTTACTGAAATGAGGGATTCCTTGGCACCTGTGACTTTGTGAGAAGACAGGAGTTCTGGGGATGTGTGACAGAATGGGAGGAAAGGTGTCCGCATCCGCTGGCTCTCAGAGCATCCTCTCCTGAGGCTGCTTTCTAAACTAGTCCGAGAACTCCTAAAAGGCGTATTTGAACTTTACACTATGGCATGCTGTTGATTTCTGTTCAGAGGACTGTGTGGAGCTGGCTCATTAGAGACCTGCATGAAAAAGTGTGCAGAATGCCTGGGAGCCGGGAGGTCTTAGTGCGTGGGCGGGGGGTCCCCTCCTGTGACGGGGGGAGTTGAGGATTCCCCTCTCTTTCGATTCACCGTGGAGACACGGGCCCTGCAGCCCTCTGAACGCAGTGGCACACGTTGTCTTGTAGATGGCCATTTCTCCCTCCCGAATGCCTCAGCCTCCGAACATGATGGGCGCGCACGCCAACAGCATGATGGCCCAGGCGCCTGCGCAGAGCCAGTTCCTCCCACAGAGCCAGTTCCCGTCGTCCAGCGGGGCGCTGAGTGTGAGCAGTGTGGGCATGGGGCAGCCGGCGGCACAGGCTGGCGTTCCACAGGTACTATCCATCATTTTAGTTGTCATTTTCTTAATTTTTGTTTGTATATTTTAAATTCTAAGCTTCACATGTGATCCTGAGAGACACTGGTTTTTGAAGAGGGAGTGAGGAAAGATCCCTTGAGTTCACGCTTAATGATTCAGCACCTGTTGGTTTAAACTGCCCAGGTGAAGTCCAGCTAACTGGGCCATTTGAGTAGTTCCCTTCTTGTTGAATGTGTTTTTATTCATTCAATATAATGCTGGCGGGGACTATTTTCCACTCATTTTACTGCCTTTCCCCGACTTCTATTAATTGTTAGAGTGCATCAGATTGCTGCTGTGTACACATATGTACACATATTTAAAACACACCAACTGTTCTCCTGAGAGATCAAATTCATTATTTAACTTAACATGAATAAGTTGAATAAGAGGCAGTGACTACACTAGATTCACTAAGTAAATACTTATTAATTGTTTCTTAAAATTTTGTTATTATTTATGTTTGGTTGTGCTGAGTCTTCCTTGCTGCATGCAGGCTTTCTCTAGTTGCAGTGAGCGGAAGTTACTGTCAGTGCAGTGCCCAGGCTTCTCACTGGGGTCGCTGCTCTTATGGAGTGTGGCCTCTAGGCATGAGGGTTTCAGTAGTTGTGGCGCATAGGCCTAGTTGCCCCCACGACATGTGGAATCTTCCCCAACCAGGGATAGAACCGGTGCCCTCTGCACTGGCAGTTGGATTCTTAACCACTGGGCCACCAGGGAAGCCTGATGCCTATTAATTAATTCTTAATTTGCATAAATTTTATTTCTCTAGCAAAGAGGTCGACAGGTTCGTCCAGTAGATATTTTCAGTTTGGTGGACCGTGGGGGAACTGCTCTGCTCCACTGTTGTGACACAGAGGCAGTCACAGACATGTGCATTCACACGCGAGTGAATGGAGAGGCTGTTGGCCAATAAAGCTTTATTGACAGAGACCAGCAGCTAGCTGGGTTTGGCCTTGGGCCCTGTGTGGTTGGCAGATCCCTGCTCTAGATTTAGAATAGCTTTTTAGTTGGCCCACAGGTAATTCTGAAGCATGTCCCTAGTTGAGAACCACCATACTGAAACATTTCAGTGTTTGAGTAACTCATTTTTTTAAAAAAGACAAATACCTTTTCCAGTGGTCTTAACTGTTGGTGGATATTATGGAACATGAGCTAGTAACTGGAGTGTATGTGTGTTTGTTTAAGCCAGAGATTTCTACACTTACATAAATCAAAGTCTGATTACTACAAAAGCAGGTTACTATAAGTGTGCAGGTCAGTGACATGTTACAAGCGGAACGTTCCCATGTAGTCAGCAGACCTCATCCAGAAACCGTGTCAGGTTCTCATATATTTAATTCTTTATGTCTACTGCCACATTGTCAGACGGAGGGGAGAACAGTTTTAACTCTCTTTTCCTTCTGCCTGTCAGGGGCAGGTGCCGGGGGCCGCTCTTCCCAACCCCCTGAACATGCTTGGGCCCCAGGCCAGCCAGCTGCCTTGCCCACCAGTGACACAGCCGCCGCTGCATCAGACCCCACCTCCTGCCTCCACGGCCGCTGGCATGCCGTCTCTGCAGCACCCAGCAGCTCCCGGGGTGACACCCCCCCAGCCAGCAGCGCCTACCCAGCCCTCAACTCCCGCGTCGTCTTCCGGGCAGACTCCCACCCCGACTCCCGGCTCTGTGCCCAGTGCCAGCCAGACGCAGAGTACTCCTACGGTCCAGGCAGCCGCCCAGGCCCAGGTGACCCCACAGCCTCAGACCCCAGTGCAGCCTCCATCCGTGGCCACCCCGCAGTCATCGCAGCAACAGCCGACACCCGTGCACACGCAGCCCCCCGGCACCCCGGTGAGCCTCTCAGCCTGCGGCCATCTGCCCACAGAGTTACAGATGAGAACTTGCCCCTGAACAATGGGTCGTGAAGCACCACAGGTCTTGGTGCAGCTGCACAGCGTGTGTGTCTGCAACCTGATGGAGCTGTAACAGGCTGTATGTTCGTTCCAGAATGGGCTCTGGAGGCCAAGTTTGGCAAGACGTGACTTGTGATTATCTTCCCAGTTAAACCAGCTTATAGAGATCAGCAGCTGAAGGAGCTCGTGTATGGGTCCTCTGTAGAATATTTGAACTATCCATAGCAACATCACCTGTCACAGGTGGTGATCCCTGAGATTTAGTTGTCTTGAAGGTTTGGTAAACAAGTCAGGTTTTAGTACATACTTTGACTTTGCCCGTCAGCCTTGTTTTCCAGTCTTTTTTCATGACAAAATGGCACAGCCAGGTTATCACTTCTGTGGCTCAGATCTCCCCACTCCTCCGGGGAGGTGGCAGTGGCAGGGTCACAGCACATCCTGTGTCCTGGTCCTGTGCTCTACTGTGGCACCTGGCCGGGCTCCCCGACGTGGGGCCATCCCCACCCACCCCAGGGGCCCGAGGCTACTGTTCCTCACTGAGCCATGGTATCTTGTTTTCTTACCAGCCTAACTTAAAAACTTCCTTCCCCCTGAAATGCATTAACTTTATTTGTGGGGACTGAGGATATTTATTTATAAAATGTCAAAATTAATCCCAAGATGAGTCCCAAGATGACACTTTTTATTTTTCCATAGGGAATGTTCTTATTGTTTCTTATTTTTATATTATCTCTGAATAAGATCCCTTTATAATGTTATGTTTTTGTTTGTTTACTTAAAACTCTTATCAGGTAAATCTTTGAAAACTTGAGAGTTTTTTTGGAGAATTCATTTCTTAATGTTTGTTTACTCCTCCACCACTGTTCCTGCAGTTAACAGGCTAGTCATACACTCTTGTTCCATGAAGTGAAGTGAAGTTGCTCAGTCGTGTCTGACTCTTTGCGACTGCATGGACTCTAGCCTACCAGGCGCCTCCATCCATGGGATTTTCCAGGCAAAAACACTGGAGTGGGTTGCTATTTCCTTCTCCAAGAGATCTTCCCAACCCAGGGACTGAACCTGGAACTTCCCTTGTGGCTCAGCTGGTAAAGAATCCACTTCCAATGCGGGAGACCTGGGTTTGATCCCTGGGTTGGGAAGATCCCCTGGAGACAGAAAGGCTACCCACTCCATTATTCTGGCCTGGAGAATTCCATGGACTGTATAGTCCATAGGGTTGCAAAGAGTCGGACCCGACTGAGCAACTTTCACTTCACTTCACTCCTACGTTGTAGATAGATGCTTTACCATCTGAGCCACCAGGGAAGTCCATATAGGTACCTTATTCCCCTTCTGACAGTGTATATACACATATTTATTATTCATCCTTTTAACAAAACCATTAGTATCATTGTTGGAAAGAATTGAATTTAAAATAGGTTCTCTGACTTATGTAGAAAATTCCCAGAAGATAATTTTCTATCACAGTGTAGAAAGCTTCTGCTCTTGCATCTCTGCATTGTTGGCAAGAAGTCAGTTGTGTTTCTGCCTAATGACTTCTCTGGAACTCTTCCTTTAACTCTTATATTCTTCATTTCTCTCAAATAGGGGTGCCTTTTTGGTTAATATTGAGAAAGATTAACATGGATCTGTGCTGGGTGAGCAGCAGGGTTTAAGATCATCTGTGCTGTTTACAAAGATAAGTGATTTTGGTTTCCCCACAGCTTTCCCAGACAGCAGCCAGCATTGATAACAGGGTCCCCACTCCATCCTCAGTGGCCAGCGCTGAAACCAACTCCCAGCAGCCAGGCCCCGAGGTGCCACTGCTGGAGATAAAGGCTGAGATCAAGACCGAGGACACAGAGCCCGATGCTGGAGAGCCCAAGGGAGAGCCCGGGGCTGCGGTAGGTGCCTTTCCTGGACATGGGTGGATGTGCTGCACACGGAGGCTCCAACACGCATCGTGTTTCACTACCCCACTCAGTTATGGTTCAAGTGTGGAAGAGATTAGAAACAGATTGGTTGTTTATTTTTAGATATTAGGTATGGCTTTATTTTTATTTTGCCAGAAGTGAAGAGCACTGGCTTATATTTTAAATGTTTAAATCATCCAACAACTCTTTCATTGCTGTTCCTCGTTCATTTATAGTTCTCCAGAGGCAGGCTGCTCAGGGGGTGTGTTCTTTGACTAATTAACCTGTGGCAGAAGTTGAAAACTGGCAGACCGTGGGCTGAACTCAGCCTATAAATGTATTTTGTTTGGCCCACACAGTATTTTTAAAATGGGAAATTACAAATAATACTCTAGACTTCTGGCTTTTCTTGAAAAATGAGGAGCTTTGCCAGCACCACGTGGTGGCAGAGCAGCCTGGGTGGGAGCGCCGGCATGGCGCTCAGGAGGGTCACAGCCACTCCAGTTTGCGGAGTGCCCCCCGCTCCCCACTGCCTCCCTCCGTGCTTCCTGCTGCTCTCGTGGGCTTCATCTGCCAGGCCTCTGAGCAGTTGGACTTTCCATCCTACCCACAATTTTCAAGGGAATTCTTGTTCCAAACTAGAAATATACGTAAAACTACTGAAGAGGTAATGGTATATGCAGTGTGTGTTTTTAAGCCTGTAATGCACTGGCACTGTATTAAAGTGACTCCCAGGCATTCGACCTCTCCTTGTGGGAGAGAGAGTGATCGATGTAGCTCTGACTTGGGGAGGTTTTAATAAGCCTGTAGAGACTTTAAGGGCCTTCTGATAAGGCTGGATGATAAAAGGCTCTCATAGTCATGTATCTGTGTCTGTGACTGTTTTTCTCAAGATGATGGAGGAAGACTTACAAGGATCTTCTCAAGTTAAAGAAGAAACAGACCCAGCAGAGCAGAAGTCAGAACCAATGGAAGTGGATGAAAAGAAAACTGAAGTGAAGGTCGAAGCTAAAGAAGAAGAAGAGGGCAGCACCAATGGGACAGCCTCTCAGTCCACGTCCCCTTCACAGCCTCGCAAGAAAAGTAGGTTGTGTTCTTGGGGACTTACGTGGTGCTGCTTTTCCATCATGTTAGGAGTGCATTATGTGGATGTAAAGCTAAAGCAAAAAAAGAATTCCATCCCTTCCTGTTGCCCTTCTTACTGGCCATTCCCCCAGTTTTAGAAATGGTGACAGCTGGACTCCAGGGCACCGGCCCACAGGGTCTGTGCTAGGGCTCTGAGGGGCAGCCCACACCCAGCCTCTCCAAGTGGTGCTGGCTTTACTTGGCATGCCATGGACACCCACTGATGGGCTCCATTGATAAGGTGATCGGGAGCTTGATGTTGGAGAGTTACTACCATGGCAACACGTGGGCCATTAAGTTTGTAGGTTTCTGCTGGTGCAGATGGAACTGAATCCAGAGTCAGGGGCTGGGAGCATAGAACCAGTGACCAGTGCAGCGGGAGGAGGGCGGCAGAGAAGGGAAGATGCTGGAGTTCTGAGTAAGCAGGCTGAGCCAGGCTCACGGTGGAGGTCAGATAGAATCCATCTGAGATGTGTCCAAAGTAGGGAGGAGGAAACAGTGTCAGAAAATTGTCAGGTGACAGAAATGTGAGACGAGGCTCCGTGGTTCAGGGGTGCAGGTGATGCGTTTAGGAATGATGGCAGAAAAACTCAGAGGCTGATGCTGTACAGTCCTGCTGCCCTGGGACCCTGGGGATCACAGAGGACGGTAAGCCTCGGGCTTGTGGTCTAAAACCTCTTTACACTCCTAAAAACTGACCATCCCAGAGAACTTATTGTTTGTATGGATCATCTATCACTTCTACTCTGCTGAATGTCTTTTTTAGTATTTATTTAAAAGTAGATCTGTTTCATGGCACCCATAAGTAACACACTTCTGTGAAAAATAACTTCCACAACAAAAAATAATTGGAATGGTGACATTGTTTTTCACAATTTTGTTTCTCGGAGAATTAAGTGAACACAGCTGGACTGTCATATCTACCTGTCCCTTCACTGTTGTATTCTGTTGTTTGAAAGACATGGAGGAAAATCCAGCTCCATTCAGATAAGTAGCTGATAGACAAGAGTATTTTAATATTTAATAGCCTTTTCAGGTACTTGTAGATAATTCTTTCTTGATACTACACCAAAATTCAACAAGTAGAAGTTTCTTAAAGGCTGGTTGCAGTGTGAAGTCTGAATCCATAGCCCTGAATTTCTCGTGCTCTACAATTTTTCTGTCTTGTACTCAGACTGGCTCTTTTGCCATTGTATGACTTTTTTTTTTAAGCACGATCCTTTGGTCATTTGGGAATTTGGCTCATCTTCCAAATGTTGGCATACTTTATTATGTGATATTTTTTAAAAATCACATTTATTAATATCACTGTGACTCGCTTTAAAAAGTTTTGTAAACTTTGACAAGCTGTCAAGCTTGTGTAGCAGATACAAGTTTTTCAAAAATTCTAATTTTTGATGAAAGTCCAAATTTTATCATTGGTAGCAAATAGCGTCAGTTGTCCTGGAAGTAACTGGTGTACTTTGTTCATTTTTGAGAAAATGTCTGTCGTGTACCCAGATCTGAGTAACCATAGCTTGTCTGTCAGCCATTCTCTCTAGTTTTGTGTGTTCGTGAGAAATTGCAGTTACTTCAGCTCTTAAATCAGCACTAAGACGAGTGCTTTCTCTGAAGACAATGACTGCCTGCAGCAGAAGTGCTTTCTGACAGCTTCCCGGTTTGTCGTGCAGAATAAAAGAGCTGTAGCCAAGGGCTGAGATTTAATAAAAGTAAGGCTTTTTGCTCCTTCATCAAGGACATTTGTTAAGTGCAGATGGCATTTAACCTGTGTATGCAAGACAGCCCTGAAGAGTGTGTGGCCACTGAGTCAAGTTTGGAGCTGCAGCCTGGTCATGTTGCCATGCTGGTGTCCGCGGTGTTCCCTGTTGCTCTTGCCCTTTCTGTGCGTATGTCAACACACAGTGCAAAAAGCAAATGATGACCTAGTGTTACTGGGAAAATCATTTTGCATCATGGAATTGGATTTCACACACCCTAGAAAAGCCCTCAGACAGTGCTAGAACTTTCTGCAATGATGAAAATGCCATATGTCTCCCCTCTCTGTAACCACCTCTGCCTCTGAGGTGGAACCAGCAGTGTATGGCTCCTCAGCACTTGAAATGTGATAGGTGTACCCGAGGAAGTGGGTTTTTTACTTTATGTAGTATTAATTCATTTCCATTCAGGTAGCCGCACAGGCTGGTGTGGTCCCCATAGACAGCATGGGGATCCCCGAGTCATCCGGGGGCCATACTGTGGACACTGCTGCTGTGGCCCCTCCGGTTGTCTGGGGAAGGTTTCAAGCCAGAGAAGTGGAGTGACTTGCTCATAGGACACCGCACTAGTCGGTGGCAGGAACTTGTTCCAAGTACAGCTCCTGACTGCTACCTCCACTCATTTGGAGTCTTGTTACATCAACATAGTGGTTAAAGACAGGAATTAGAAATGACTTTTCCTTGCCATAGGTTTTAAATGTTCAGTGAATGAATGAGCAGTCGTCCAGAGTGAGACACGTGTAAGCGCCGTAAGAGATCAACTCCAAAAGCCCAGCGGGTCTGGGGCAGTGCGTCCGCAAACCGTCCGGGCTGCCAGGGAGGGCATGTTTTGGACTGTGTACGTCATTGGGTTTTTGTGGCAGCTGCCGGTGCCTGCCTTGTGCGGGGAAGGCAGCCACAGACACACGTGCACAGATGAGCATGGCTGTGTTCCGATAAAGCTTTCTTTTGGAAGACTAAACAGTGATTTTGTGTAATTCACGTATCATGAAATATTCTTTTTTTCCTCTAACCATTAAAAAACTTAAAAACTATTCTCAGTTCCCAGGCCCATACAAAGGCAGGCAGCTGGCCAGATTTGGCCTGTGGGTCATGGTTTGCTGACCCCTGATTTAGAAGAATGAAGAAGCTATTGATTAACTAAAGAATTGTTTTCTTATAAAGAGTTATTCAAAGAAAACCAAGCTCTGTAAAAGCAGACTGGAAGAAAAAGGGTTAGCTGAGGGCAGGGTTTGCCTGTGTTTCACAGCTCCACAGGGCACGTCTGCTCTGGACGTGGCTTTGCGCCTGCAGGAGAATGTCTCTACTGGGTGACCCCGGTGCTCACTGACCACCAGGCGTTCTGCAGCACAGGGGCCAATCAGGACACCTGGGCGGTCCCTGCTCTGGTGGCAGTAAGCCCTCTAGAAACTTCCCAGCCAGTACCTGTTTTCTCTCGATGTACTCAATACAATTTTTACTGTATTTTAGTCTGATTTATAAATTTACAACTTACAATGCATCCGTTCTAGAAAATACTTTCAAAATCCGAAAAACTATAAAGTGGAAACCTCCTATCACTTAGGACCTGAGCCATCAGAACCCATCTGCAGTATTTGCCTCTCTCTGATGATTGGGCTGCGCGCAGGAGTGTGTGCCACCAAGGGTCGTAAGACACTCCCTGCTGCCTTCATGGTTCCCGCACCCTTGCAGTTCATGAAGGGCTCGTGTGAATGAATGGCAGCCAGTGCTTATGCTTACATCGGTGACACCACGTAGTGTAGTAGGAAGTGGGTGGGCCTGGAGCTTGGAGACGTGGTTTTTGATTGCTACATGTGCGAGGGGGCAATAGAGAACTTTCGGGGAGAATGCGTATTTTTGTAGCTTCCTTATGATGTACGTTTGTTGGTGAGGTTGTAACAAAACCATCTCTCAGGTGGTCTTGAGTTTACTTCTGCCCAGGACAGGGAAGTTTCTTCTGAGGAGAAAAGGCCCATTCTGGTGAAAACAGCTCTGTTTCCACACATTGGATCGGTGAGGCAGATTTGGAAGTTAGCTTCAGTTTTTCTCTGCTCTAACAGAATTTGGCATTGGAAATCTTTTGTTGAGCAAGCAGACTTCTCAGTGTAGTAGTTTTGCCTCATGGTGTGGATGCAGTTTTAAAAACTCTAGTGTGACTATGTTCTCAGAACCCCTGAATGGTAGCTTGAGAAAGTGCTCATGGCCAGGAGGAAGGTGACTTGGGCCTTCTCAGAAGCAGCCCAGCTTGCATTGAAAAGCTCTGCAGGAGGAGTCTGGATGCCTTGTCAACAGTGTCGTTTCCTGTGTTTTCTAACTGCAGTCTTCAAGCCGGAGGAGTTGCGCCAGGCTCTGATGCCAACCTTGGAAGCTCTGTACCGACAGGATCCAGAGTCCTTACCTTTTCGGCAGCCTGTGGATCCCCAGCTCCTAGGAATTCCCGTAAGTGGATGTCGTTAAAACACTGTGGCTTTTCCAGTGTGCTTCAGGAGCATCCATGACACCTGCTTCATCTCTCTAAATTGAGTAGAGTAAGACTTTTTTCCCCTGAATGTAAAGAAATTAGTTCTTTGTAAAGATAGTAATATACTTTTGTCTTACTAACTGAAATGTGTGTGTTCCCCCACCCCATTCCATTAAGCCCCAGGGTCATGGGGGGATGTGGGGAGATGGGGGAGCACAGCCTGGGGCATGCAGCCTCTGTTGCCTTGCTTTACTCATGGGTAAGACTTTGTCTACGAGAGTGGGTTTAAAGAATTGGTGAAAGTCCCTTATAAACCACATGGGCCTCTCACTTTGGTGTTCCTGGGTGCTCTTGCAAAGGCCATGGTGACCAAATAGGTTCTATTTAGCCTTATTACTGTTTTTGTGTTTGTCTTAAATTTCATTTTGCTTGCTAGGACCAAAAGTAAATCTCTAGAAAAACATACTGTCTGATAAACATGCTCACCGTTTTAATTCAGTCGATCAAAATCTTATTTTTAAAATCTGACAGTAAAGGACATCTTGTATTAAATAATTCATTTAATCTTTTTTTCTTTAAATTTGCTTTTGAAGTAATATGATCACACTTAGAAATAGTAACTACCATCATAGAGTAAAACCAGAGGAAGGTCAGGAGTTGCTCTCTTTTTGGTCACTTGTTAGGTTACACTGGTACTTCCTGCTGTTTTAAGGTAAAGCTGCCAGATAAGGCTTACATTTGGGGTTTGGGATCAGCTAGACTGAGACCCTTTTGTCTTTCAGGATTACTTTGACATTGTGAAGAATCCCATGGACCTTTCTACCATCAAGCGGAAGCTGGATACAGGGCAGTACCAGGAGCCCTGGCAGTATGTAGACGACGTCTGGCTCATGTTCAACAATGCCTGGCTCTACAATCGGAAGACATCCCGGGTCTACAAGTTCTGCAGCAAACTCGCAGAGGTCTTTGAGCAGGAGATTGACCCCGTCATGCAGTCCCTTGGATATTGCTGTGGACGCAAGGTACAGTTGGAACTTTTTTGAATTTAGTCAAAGAGGATGTTATGAGGATATGATGGACTCGATACTTTGGCCACACCTGTATATTGAGAAGGACCAGATGTAGTCCAATCTTTTGTAAAACAGTTGGTTGTCTGAAGCTAGAAGTGTTTATGGGTCAAGCATTCCTGGCTGCCCTGGTGTCCATTCATCTATCTGTAATAAATGTCCCTTAGACACTAATTCTGTCCCATTTTATCCAAAAATATCTTCAAAATTAACAAGAATCATTAAAAGACTGCTCAGTGTACTAACAACTAATTTACTAGCTAAATCTAGTTCTCCATATCAGACAGAGCATTACATGACAGTAAATGCATTTATTTTTAATATTTTCTCCTTTGTTTTTGCAGTATGAGTTTTCCCCACAGACTCTGTGCTGCTACGGGAAGCAGCTGTGTACAATTCCTCGAGATGCTGCCTACTACAGCTATCAGAATAGGTAAGCACTGAGCAGTTTTCTGAATTATGGGACAAAAAGAAGGTCTTAGGGCAAGGCATGCTCATCTGATTGCAGCTTGCTTACATTATTTCTTTCTTGAAGTTTCAGTGAAATAGGCCGAAGTTACATTGCTTCTCTCTTCCCAGTCACTCAGTTAGGCCCAGGGTCTCTTAACTTAAAAGCATGCTTGTATAGTATAGAATTTCAACTGAAAGCTGCTTGCTGCACTCATTGGATTAGGAACATTCGTTAAGCCATAATGTCACCATATGAGAAAGAGTTGGAGTTGAAGCTAACTCTAATAAAGGTTGATGGGCCTTTTTCAAGATACTAATAAAGTTGAAGCCTTGTATTTTATCAGTCTGACTGTAAATATTTGCCTAGCTAAATTGACCTGCACAGGCTGATGGAAAGACTTGTGTTTATGCTGATTCATTAAAGAATTGAGCTTATGAATGACTCCCTCTCAGGAGGTGGCCTTTTCAGGGCTTAGCGAGTGACAGGGATGCTTGAGAAATCTTGGTTCTTCTCTTGAAATGTGGAGATGACCAAGGAGTAGATCTCTTGTCTTAAGTAGAAGGATGAAAATAATTTTTGTTGTTGATCCCCTTACCTAAATATGGCTTCCCAGTTTGGGGACTTGTCTTGAAAACTAAGCTCCGAGGTATCCATGGCTCTAAGTATCCATAGCATGAGGGCATCCTGCCTTGAAACGGGTGGTATTTCTTGGTCATATTCGGTTACCTTGCCTCCGTTTCATGAACTAACAACTGAATTCTTTATATGACCAAGATGAAGCTTCGTGCCTGTTCTTTGTCTTTAGGTTCAGGTATTAAATGTCAGCTTTTAGGTCTGATGTTTTAATTATTTTTATCTTACTTGCTTGTAGTAATTGCATATGTTCTAACAGTTCAAAGAAGATAAGCACAAGGCTTTTTATTTATTCAAAGGTACATGCAGGGGCCTGAATGATTTGGAATGTTGCAGTTATTTTTCTTCCAATTACATTTTTTAAAATTATTCTTTAAAAAAATATGTAGGGAATTCCCTGGCAGTCCAGTGGTTAGGATTCAGGGCTTTCACTGTGGTGGCCTAGGTTCAATCCTTGGTCAGGAAACTAAGGTCCTACAAGCCGCATGGCACAGCTGGAAAAAAAAAAAAGGTTACAATTTTAAAAATCTAACCATATTTAAGTTCATTAACAGCTCCCATCAAAATGCTATTGGGGGAAAAAAAAAACTACTGACCTAAAAATATCTTAAGACAAGATTTCTAAGCCTAGTCTGGCTCACTTATCCCAGTGAGATGCTGGTTCCAGGAAAAGATGTGAGTCCCCAACAGGCATCTCTAGCAGAAGTGCTGCTGACACAGCTGTCCTGATGAAAATATTTCAACATTTGGAATTTAATTTCTCCTTTAGCATGCTCTTCTATCCCTGGAAGCATTTTAATATTAAAAGTTTGAAATGATATCATAGCCTTCGTAGTGGAGTCTTTCCCCAGTGTCAAGTGTTGTTTTGGGAGTTCTGGCCCCTCCTTTTACAGTTTTAGCCCAAAGACCTTTGGCATAGCCCAGAACCTGCTTGTTGATGGTGTGGGCACAGTAACACCCCCATTTGACACCCTTAGCTGTCAGTCTCCAATGAGACAATGAGTAGGAACTCACTTTGGGAACTGATAGGCGCCAGACAAAGCAAAGTTATGAAATTTTAAGGAAATTTAGGTTAAAATGAGCTCTGAAAAATGCCCCCACTAATTAAGTCCAGAAGGAAAAGCAGACAGCAGATTGCTTACCACCATCTCTCCAGTTTGGGGCCTTTTCCTTGTGGGCTTCACTGTTCCTGGGTCCTTTGGCCCCCACCTTTGCTGAGTTGCACAGACTTTGGCCATATTTACGTGGAGAGCAGTTGTAGTTCAATAGGACAGATAGCATCAGCGTCCACTACTGCCCCCTCAGAGGGCGGTGTTGATGGAAGGATTCTTTCAAAAGTTCTGAAATGTCTAGTTAGATTTCTGTGTAGGATTTAATTTTACTTAACAAAAGTGATGTATTTTCCTTAAGAGTAGAAACATAAATAAAGGAGTTCTTTTTTACACATAAGACATTTTAAGAGTGTGAGCATACTGCTCCTCAGATGAATCTCACAAGGTGTGCTTCCTGGAATACGGAAATGGAAGCGACACCGTGTTGTGAGTCTGAAAGCAGTGGTCTAGTTCTGTGATGGACATTTCAACTGCTTCCATTTTTATTCTCAGCCTTGACTGTTTAAGAGAACGCTGTGGTGTTCTTTTGAATAATTGTTTTGGCATTTATAGTTCTAAACTGTTGGGCACTTAGAATAGGAAATTCTATGAACCGTTTAAACAAGTGAAAATAATTTATAAACTAGTGTATGGTTACATTTTCACTTGTCGCCATACTTCGAAATTTTTAAAGTGAGTCTTGTTGGGAAAACCATTCTATAGATTTTTCCAGTTGTTACTGATAGATGAGAACAGATATCTATTATCCCAGTTATTTGTGTATACTTATATGGTACTTAAAACAATCTGCATTTGAAAATTTACCCCATACACTCAGTTACCCTTACCAATGAACTATCTATGCAGTGACACTTGCAGCTTTAGGTACCCAGATGTACATCGTCATCAGGTCCTGCGAAGCATTTCTCCTTCACAGTCCCATATTCATCAAACCGCTTCCTTCATGTCAGGCAGAAGGTCATCTAGGCTCTTACGGCTGGAAAGGACCATTATGTATTTCCAGGGTGAATAAAGATGGGGCAGGCTGGCATTAACATCTGCCACCTGCTGATTCCCAAAGTGGTTCCCACCTGCTGGACCAGATGGGTGGCTGTGCCCCCTCAGTGGGCTGTCGTCATCTCAGAAGGGTGCTCCAGGGAAGCCCAGGCCCTTCCCCTGCCCTCTCCCCGTCCACCTGAGGAAGTTTGATTCTCCAGCATCTCCACCCTGGCTCTTGGACAGGCACTCTGTCCCTTCCAGTTTCTGACCCTGAGGTTCTTAGGGATGGGAGTTAGTTATACGCAGACAGCGTAGGTTTCTGCAGCCACCTGGGGGCTGCCATTCAGCCACCAGTGCTCTGTTCTGGGCCATTTTCCTCCAGTGGAAATGATGGGTTTATGATTCTTGTTCTGTAGACGATGCTAGGTGTCATGTCCTGCTTGAATAAAAGCAATGAGTTGTCCAGGATTTTAAAACCATTTAGACTCACGTGTAATTATTGTGGCAATTTCATTTCAAAATGTGTTCAATAGTCCTCTTCAAGCTAGCCCACTATGGCCGGATGTTTGCTCATAATGAATTTGAACACTCATTCATTTTAAAAGGGACGCAATTTGGCTTTGAAGAGATAACATTGTTGCATATTGTTCTGATTGCTGCTTAATTGGTTAATTCTTTCTTGCCAGTTATGATCATGCCCTCCTACACATGAAAATTCCTTTTATTTCATGATTTCAAGGCTCTGTAAAAATATTTACAAAATAGTGAATAGCCAGACTATTACTATAGTTCATTCAGGGAAAGAGATACGAGATACAATTTTTAAAAACAGCAGTGTTAGTCTATTTATTCCTGGTCAGTTTTTAATCCTGGCAGACTTTGTTAATTGAATTAGTTCTGAATAAACTGGTCCCAGCAGGAAACTCCCAGTTGCTACACATAGTGAATCTGTCATGTTCATCAGCAGTCTGAAAAATTGGATAATCTTGAAATGCGTGCATGCTGAAGTTTTATACTTTTAATTCGCTGTATGTGTTTAGTCAGTGAAATATGGCAGACAACAATGCTCGCTCAGTGTGTTAATTAAGGTTAGGGTTAGACCTTGTGGGGATCTGTTTTAGTGGTAATGGAGACAAACTGGCCAGGCAGAGGCCTGAACCTCAGTCATTTGTAGCTACACGTGTGTGTGTGTGTACGCATGTGTGGCTGTGCGTGTGTGTGGCTGCAAGCTGCTACATCTCCTCCTGCCTGTGTGGTTCCGTGTGGTGCTCCAGTCTCGTCACAGTGTCTTTAACACTAATCCTCTTGGCATCTTGTAGATGTACTTTTGAGCACTAAAACCGCATTTTATTGTGCTGCCGTTGCTACCATATATTCATCCTTTTTGCTTGTGCAGTTCACCTCATTCGGCTTGTTTACTTCTGCGGTATTCCTCTGTGCCCATCTTGTTTTTTGCAGCATCACATGCATTTTTGTTGATTTCTCATTTGTGTCCTTTCCAAACATTTAATAGTTTTTATTTAAACTAATCTTATTTGGTAGCTTGAGCCCAGGCTCTATATTATAAGAAATTGGGGTGATGGATAATTTCTCAAATGCAGATTGTGCTTTAAAGATTAACTCTAAATTTGCTTAACTTGGATTGTTCCCAAGTTAGAGCAGTCATTGAGTATCTCAGATTGATGAATGATTGGTTCCAGTACCAAAAAGTTTAAAGTCAAAGCATAGACTTGAATTTTAAGATTGTTCCTGGATTTACATATATTGTATTGCTATACAATATATCATAGTTTGTTCTCTGTATATTCTTACTGATAAATGGCTGGAAAGTCTTTGACCCCGATTGCATTTCTGTTAAGTGTTTGTCTAGAGTATGGATTTGGTTTCATTTCTGTTGTAACTCAATTAACTAAGTGAGTAACATGAGAAAAATAACAGGAGAAAATTAAAACCAGTTCTGGGTGCTCAGCATTTTCATACCTTTAAAGATCTGGCTTAATATCGGAAATAAAATCTATGAATTGCTGTCAAGCATAAATTTCCCATTTTGAAAAATAAAACTATTTCAGTTTAAATTGTTTTTTTAAGGACTTTTGTCAGACTGTTTTGTTCAAAGTAAATTTTTTCCATCTCAAACCCTGGAGTTACATTTGGTTTTCTCTAAGTAAGAACAAAATCCAAACTCCTAAATGTAGGCTCCTTGCAATTCTAGTATTACCAATTCCTTGAAAATATTTGCATTTTGGAGCTGAATGAGCCCGTTGTTAGTGATGATGGCCTGGGATGTATGCAATGAGACCGAATGCTAATCAATGCTTTGCCTTGGCTTTCTGCTCTGTGTTGTCTTGGTGTTTGCGTCTTACCTTTATGTCTGTGCTATTTGTTCCCTCCCCTGTTCTCTAATCCTGCCCTTCCCTACCTGCCCCTGTTCCTTTCATTGTCCTCACTGACCCATCAATCAACCAACAACGCCCCCCCTTCGTCGTGGTGATCTGCCCTGCTCTGATTGGTGGCTTCGTTGCTTGGGTGGCTGTGTGTTATGATGGACCAGTTCACCCAAGTATGGCCTTCTTGCTGACAGGTATCATTTCTGTGAGAAGTGTTTCACAGAGATCCAGGGGGAGAATGTTACCCTGGGTGACGACCCTTCACAACCCCAGACGTAAGTACCGTCCTGTCATTTCTCTTGGGGGTGACCCTGGATTGTTGTTTTCCTCTTGTCCACGACTGAAAGGGAAGCACCACTGCCGCTGTGACTTTTCTGTTGTGTATTTTTCATAGTAACTGTACCCACATTCATACTTTACAGTATGGCTGAATCGCAGTGCCATGCCCACGTCCTTCCCTCCACCCAGGACCTTGATGCTATAGCCCCCGTTGAGTCCCAGGGCCTCTTGTAACCTTGCTCTATATCTCTTCTTCCAAAGCCCTTGCTTTTTCCCAGTGACTGTCAACTTCCATTTGGGGGGATTGTAAAGTTTCCTTTATATCTAAGAAACCAGATAATCCTAGTCACAGAACTGGCAGTAGCAAGTGAGTCTTGTGTGCATACCCCGTCTCCAGCATTTAGTTGATCTTCCCCTGAAGCCCCTGTCCTTGAAGTTGCAGAGGTAACAGAAACCAGGTGGGGAGACCCCAGTGAGTACATGTATCTCCTTCCTCGCTGGAGGCTGGACACCTGCTCACAGCTCCAGCACAGACAGGCGTGAGTTAGTTCATTCATTCCCTCCCTGAGTTCACCATTTCCTGCCTGATGCTTATCCTCTGATGGAGTAGAAAGATGTCCAGAATGTGGTGAGAAAAAAAGCAGAACCAGATCCTCAAATTGGATGGTCAAGGGGCCATCCAGACCTGCCAGCCACCATAGCCACCCAGGACAGCCAGCACTGTGCCTCTCTTCTCCTGACTCTGCCCTAAGCCCTGCCACCCAGAGAAGTCTGCTGGCGCAGCTGACCCCACAGGCAAGAGGCTTCCCATTGAAGGGGTTTCCAGCACTGTTCCACTGACATTTACTCTGCAGCTCAAGTTTACTTTATCCAAGTGCAGAACAGACCATAGGCACCTATAAGATATATAAACCAAAATGTCAGAAATTCTGCTTATTCAGTTTCTCTTTCTACCCCCTGTCATCTAATTCTTTGGTCCAATTGTGTGATTAATAGTTGGATTGTATAATTCTGCGAATCAAGTAATTCACATATACACTGATCACAACAAAAGGACAATAGAAATGAAACACTCAGCCATTAAAGAATAAGTAAAACATCCCCAAGTACATACTGAAGGAACATTGTAATTGGAAGAATTGGTTACACCAGTCTTGGTCAGATTTAGTAGCCATCCACCATATACATTTGACTGGGAATTAGCAGGTTTGAGTCTGAACATAATTTTCCCACCATATTTTGACTGACCTTACTTACTTAAATCTTGTAATAAGTGTTGATGAGCATTTTGAGGAAATATTTAAAGGAAGAAAAAAAAATGGTGGTGCTTTCTGTGGAATTAAATTTTATATGTTCATGCCATCATTGCATCCGCTTGAGAGTTCTGCTGACCATCATTTACTTTTTATGTGAAGAACTAGTTATAGGATAATATTCCAGAGACCCTATAGTTTATACACAACAGATAAAATTTAGTTAATTAACATTTTTCCTCTTTCCCCCCCAAATAAGGACAATTTCAAAGGATCAGTTTGAAAAGAAGAAAAATGATACCTTAGATCCTGAACCGTGAGTATACAGCTATTTCTTTCTGACTTTTAGGTTTTAACTTGCAGATCGGGAAAGTTCCTCCATGTGATTGGGTTGCTGTAGAAGACACTGGAAATAAACATATTGCCCTGGGTGGAACTTTCTGTGTGGATTTACTTCAAATGTGGGTTCTTTTTAAACTCATGCAAAAGATGTGTGTCTGTAGCATGCTGTCCAGCTGCTGAATTTTACCAGTGAGATGAGTAGGTGGATGTTTTGGTTCTGTTAGAACCTCTGTAATAACTTGGTCATCATTGTCTTTAAGAAGCCATTTAGTGTGAATCTTTAGAGACTAAAGATAGTATTTGGTGAAGGGGTCCTAGTATCACTTAAAGGGAATTTTTAGAGAAACTCTTAGAAACCAATTGTAAAAAATAAATAATGGGAAGCCCGGTGCTGTGTTGGATTGGCCAAAAAGTTTGTTCAGTTTTTCCATATGATGTTACAGAAAACTCCAAAACAACTTTTTGGCCAACCCACTTGTGCTTGCCACCATCTTTGGTATGGTATGTTTTCAAAGGTCATTGTCTTCAGTGATCTGTGAGAACACGCAATTTGTAAACTTTGCTTTATAATAATCCCTTAAATAGGCCTCAGAGCTCCTTCTGTGCTGTGGCACCTCCCAGGTCCCCAAAGCCAAGTCCTGAGGGCATCCCAGTGTGTGGAGACACCTGTTTTGTTCTGTCCCCATGGTGAATGCCCATCCAGGGCCGCTTGGTGAGCAGAGGCTGCAGCCCTGCTGGGTATTTGATAATCTTGGCCATGGTGCATCCAGAGCTGAGAAGCAGGTCCTGCCCTCCCTAGGCTCAGCTTCCAGCGAGAACACAGATGTCACTCTGTGTCAGAGCTGCCTCAGTGTCTCCTGCCAGCCATGCTGGCGGGGGTTGAGCGGGGAGCAGTGAAGGAGGGCACAATGAACAGTTCGCAGAGCGCCTGGTGCATGAAGAGCTGGCTTCCCGTCTCTTTGTGGAAAATGTTTACTTTATATTGGAGTATAGTTGATTTCCAATGTTGTGTTGGTTTCTATATTAACTTTCCAATTGCAAAATACTTTATTTTGAGGTAGTAGGTACCGGACAGTGGGGAAGACACAGATGAATAAAGGGAGCCTGGCCCACAGCCATGTGTCTTCTAGTAGGACAGACAGACGGATGGTAGCACAGGGAGCAGGAGGCACTAAGGTGGTCCAGAGGGAAGGGCCTTGGCCCAGGCAGAGTGGCATCCTGGAGAAGGTGGCGCTTACCTGGAAGGGGCATGCATGGGTTGGGGTGGGCAGATCGTTGCAGACACAGAGTAGGGAAGGGGCCTAGGGCACCAGCAGCAGTGCAGGGAGCGTGGGTGGGGCCCCCGGCACGAGGAGGCAGGGGTGCTGGGTTCCCTGGCGCCTGGCTTTTGGTGTGGCTGCAGAGGCTTTAAAGGACCACGTGGGGGGAGGGCAGCCTGGGGAGAGCGCTCGGGGACGGTGGATGAGGCGCTGCCGTGCTGCCCGCTTTGCCTGTGGTGTCCAGCTTTCCTTCAGCAGAGCAGGGACAGAGAAGCTGGGTTAGGCTCGATCTGTGGTGGAAGGCTCGTTCTCAGCAGGGGCAAAGGGTAGTGTGAGAGCATGCCTCAGGTCTCCGGGCCCAGCACCTAGGCTGGGAGGAGGAGCCAGGGCCCCAGATGGCCTGCAGAAGTGCGGTGCTCGCTGGCCCTTTCAGCCTCCACAGTCGTGGTGGCCTTAAGGGCATGGCTGAAAAAACAGGCTTTGACCTTTAAGCTTGTTTGGCGATGAAGATTCCTAGGTGAGGAGATAGGGTCTGGGTGAGCCATGCAGAAGCTGTGAGAAGGGCAGGCAATGAGGTGAATCCCGACCTCTGCAGTGTTTACTTGAACAAAGGCCATCATTTCCCACCCTGGTGACTGACTCAGAGCAGACATTTCCTGTGCGAGGCAAAGAACAAGAGCTTGTAACACTGACAGCATTGTTTTCTGCTGTTGAAGTCCTTTTAGGCATTTGTAGTCATCTGGAGCAAGCACTGGTCTTGAAAATGTGACCTGTAAGATAGGCCTTTGTCATAGCAGTTTCTGGAAGTAAGTTTTCATTTCTGGTTACAAAAGAGATGAGGGGAAGAGAGGAATGAGGCATTGGTACAAAGAAGGGGAAAAAGTCAGCTTTTCCTGTAGAACACATTCTACTGATGCGTGTTTCAAATATGGCCGAGTTAGCCAAGAGACACGTGAATGCCGAGGAGTCTTGAAGTCCTCATGGCGACAAGGTGTGAGCACAGCACTCAGGCTCTATTGTGCGGTTCCATGTGTGACAGGGCATTTCTTTGTCTTCTAGTTTTGTTGACTGCAAAGAGTGTGGCCGGAAGATGCATCAGATTTGTGTTCTCCACTACGACATCATCTGGCCTTCAGGGTGAGTAACTTCCTGGTGATTTCCTGAGACTCCAGGAAAGGGAGAGCAGTCTGCACAGAGTGGAGGGGAGGGCACTGGCGGCTGCTGTGCCTCTCGTCGTCACCAGCAAGGATCCGGCAATTAGAGGGATGGCTGTTGGTTCTAAATTTAAGTCTTAAGTGTTTGCCCGCTTTAGGAATTGTAGAATCAAAGCAGTCTGCCTCTTCACTTTTGTATAATGATGTGATGTAAATTGCCAGCAAAGTATTTTAATGCTGCATTTCACTAGTTTGGCAACATATACTGTTTTATATAATCTGATCACACCCATTATTTTTCTGCAGCTTTGTATGCGACAACTGCTTGAAGAAAACGGGCAGAACTCGAAAAGAAAACAAATTCAGTGCTAAGAGTAAGTTGTGGAAGGGTTTCTGTTCCTGGTCTGTACGTTTTAGAAACATGTACTACATCTTCCCAATCTTCCTTTCATTCCTCTAACACACAGCTTCAGGGCTTGCTTGTCCCAGGTCTTTTTCTGTGGCTTTGTTTTCTAATACTTATATTTTTCTTATCTTACCCTTGAAGAGAGTCATTTAGCTTAATCTTTATGTGAAAGTCAGCTTTATGATCAGACTGTGTTTTAGATGAAAGTTTAGAAACTTAGTTATATAGTAAACTTTGTGAATTCTGAGAAAATGTCATCAGATCCTTCTCAGGAAACTTGGAAGTAATGCACGGACACACCTCCTTTGGTGACAGGCACACTCAGCCCTGGGTACGTGTACAGGTGTCTATATGCCCATCAGTGGGCGTGGCCCCCACTGTTGTGAAGGGTGACCCTCTGGGGCCCTTGGGAGTCAGCCAGCATCACAGGGCCGGCTGGAGCTGGGCTGCCCAAGGGCTGCGTGGGTGTGCCACTGCCACATTGGTGTCTGCGTGGAGCGCCCTGTTGCTATAGGAGTAAACTATTCATAAGAGTACGGTGTGTTATCTTCGTTAGCTTGGCTCTCGAGTGCTGGGGCCACCTTCTGTAAATTGACGTTCCCAGCCATCCTTCCGCTGAGTCAGCAGCAAACCTGAATAAGAAAAGTCCCTGAAGGACTTCCCTGGTGGCCCAGTGGATAAGAATCCACCTGCCAATGCAGGGGACATGGCTTCAATCCCTGGTCTGGGAAAATCCCACACACCTTGGGGCACCTAAGCCCGGGTGGCACTACTGAGCTTGCACTGTGGAGCCTGGGAGCCAGTTACTGAGCCTGCACGCTGCAGCTGCTGAAGCCGGCACACCCCAGAGCCCGTGCTCTGCAGCGAGAGAAGCTGCCACAATGAGAAGCTCTCACGCCACAACTCAAGAGTAACCACCACGCGGCACAGCTAGAGAACGCCTGCATGCAGCAATGGAGACCCAGTGAAACTGAAAAAAGTAATTAATTAATTTTAAAAGGGAGGAAAGAAAAGCCCCTGCAGCAGTGCCTTCAGAGCTCAGCCCGCCCCCAGACTCCTGGCTGCTCTCACTTCTCTCCAGCAGGACTGGCAGCTAGCACGCTGCTTGGGGTCCTCGGCCAGAGTCAGGCTGACGAGAGTAGAAGAGAGATGGGATGTTGCGGTGGTCAGCGGGCGGGAGAGAGGGGTGGCAGGCAAGGAGGAAGCCCCTCCGAAGCTCTCCAGATCGATGTTGACTCAAGTTCAGACTGTGTCATTCCCAAAGTCCACTTATCTGGTCACTTAAACTCTTGTCAAGCCTTTTGAAACACTGATGAAATCACCAGCTGTTGTAGTAGCTTTCTTTAGATCAGGGTTTCTGTACTGACATTTGGGCCAGAAAAATCTTTGTTATGGGGGCTAGCCTTTGTAGAATTTTAGTAGCAGTGTGCCTAGTCCCTCAGTCGTCTCCGACTCTTTGCAACCCCATGAATCGTAGCCCACCAGGGTCCCATGTCCATGGGATTCTCCAGGTAAGAATAACAGTGGGTAGCCATTCCCTTTTCCAGAGGATCTTCCTGAACCAGGAATCGAACCCGGGTCACCTGCATTGCAGGTGGATTCAGCAGCAGCTGCCCACTAAATGCCACTGCTTCCCCTCCCCACCCCATGAACAGTGGCCATCAGAAATGTCTCTGTACGTTACCAGATGTCCTGGGCAGGGGGTGCAGGTGAGGACTTGTGCTTTAAAGGATTCATTCCGAGTGATGTCACTAAAGTAGTCAGCAACTTAGAATCACTTTCCTGGGCCAGAGCCTCACTGACCAAAACAGAAATTGCTAGGAGAGCCAGTTCTCAACAGAAGAGCAGTTGCAGGCTGAAGCTAGAGAGGTGGAGGAGCGAGGAGGGACAGGGGAGCCTGAGAGCTGGCCCAGCCCCTACCCCACCCTAGAGTCCAGAGAATGGCCAAGAGTATGTGGGCCTTTAGAACACGGGTGTAGAACATCGACTTACAGAAAAGGACCTTAAAAGTGCAGCGTCTCCCCTTGGTTTTTGATTTGAGCATGAATTAGTGTCATCTCTGCAAGCATCTGTCAGTCACAAGAGAGAAGTTGCCTCCTGGGTATCTGCACTGACTTGGTACAGGGCCGCAGGGGCCGTCTGTCCTGCCCCATTTTATGTAAGGAACTTGAGTGCCTTTGGGTTTTGGTGTCTGTGGGACTCCCGGAACCTGTCAGTACCCCATGGATGCGGTGGGACGACTGCATTGAAAATACCTTACAGCTGCTGGTCAGCCTGTGTGATGCTAACAACTGACCAAAACCACCTCCCCACCTTCTGCCACTTGGCTGGTTAAAAGCACAAAAAGTAACAACTCCAAGTGCTTTGGAGGTCAGCGTCAGAGTGTTCTTACTGTGTTTGGTTATGGAAATCCTTCCTAAGAAAGATGCAACCCAGAGGTCAGAAAGCACAGGCTGAAGGGTTTGATCACATAAAGGGAAGTATGAGGCCTCCATCACGTGCCACTGACAGGCATGTGCATGGTGGGGTATGGTTTAAAATGTCCGTTTTCAGACCCAGCAGTTCCACTTTGACCCACGTCTCCCACAGGAATACTTGGGGATTTACTCCTGTGCATTGTTGGGAAGTCGTGGTGCGTGTAACCGCGATTTCATGAGGGAAGGGGGTGGTCCCTGCTGCAGGACCGGGTGGCCGTCTCAGCTGTCCTCCCTTCCTAGACTGGAAGCCACCTCCTGAGGGAACAAAACCTGCTCAGCAGCCAAGTGCATGGGAGCACTTGGGGGTGAGAACGAGAGGGTTTTCTTCAGGCTCTTCGCAAAGATAGACGAGGCGGTTGTGAGCCCTTTGCACCTAATTCCATGTTTCTCAGGATGGCTGAGAAGCCACGGGCAGTCACGGGAGTGGGGCTGCAGAAGTTTATACTTTTAATGGGGTTTTTATTTCATTGCCATTGATAATTTTTTTTTCTTTAAATCACTTTCATTGAGGTACCACTTATATATCCAAAATCTCCACCATTGGTGTGTTTGTTGCAGAGAGACTGAACTTAGGCTAAATTTTGCAGATATTTCTTAAACCTCAGTAAGGAATCAAGCAATGTAATTATAAATATAAATTCAAGCCATCTTATACACAGTCACTGTCGACCTTTTTGCCGTTTTCCCTTCTAGTTTCTTTCTGCACATACACAGCTTTTTTCTGCCGTGAACTGTATGTGTAGTTTCGTGCTGTGTAACTCCTATCACAGGGGCCGCTCCTGGGAGAGGGAGGGTGCAGGAGGAATGGGGGATGGAGGCCACCAGGAAAGGGGCCTGGCCAGTCTGCATCGTGGGGCAGTGGCTCCTGCTGCCCAGGTTTGGAGCCCTTGCAGGACTAGACTGGCTCGGTCATCTTAGATTCAGCAGTGCGACACCCCTCGGAGCTGGGCAGGAAGGGGCATTTGTGCCAGCCTGCCTTCCAGGGAGAGCAGCGTCAGGCTTCTCTTTTCTGTTAAGAGTTCTTCCAGAGTGGGAACCAGCCTCAGGTCACAGCTGAGACTCCGAGCAGCCATATGGGCACAGCCAGGGCAGAGCCCCGTGTCACCAGGACTGGGCACGTGGGGCAGGAGGCAGGTGGACCCTATGTAGCCTCCTCATGCCTGCTCCCCTGCTTAACCCCGGAGCCCATCTTCTTTCAGATTTGGGTCCACCTTTGTGGCTCTTCAGCCCCTTAGAGTTGGAAAAAGATGGAAATTTGGGGCATTTGATAGCAGTTTCCAGTGTGTGGAATGCCTGAGACTCCAGGGTTCACCTTTCTCCGTAAAATGCTCACCTCATAGGATCTCATGAGATCCCTTCTGTATTTGGAGAATGTCAGTCCTTAAAATACCAGCCTACACTGGAAAGAAAACCTGGATTCTGTAGCCTCGGCCCTTCCTGAGCCCTCTCATCTGCCTCTTCTGGATTTTGCAGGACTACAGACCACACGGTTGGGAAACCACCTGGAAGACCGAGTCAACAAGTTCTTGCGGCGACAGAATCACCCTGAAGCCGGGGAGGTGTTTGTCCGTGTGGTAGCCAGCTCAGACAAGACGGTGGAGGTCAAGCCAGGGATGAAGTCACGGTTCGTGTGCAGACGTTGTCCCAGTGGGCACCCTGCCTGGTTAACCAGAGCCCCGCTTTCTGGCAAGGCTTTAGAGTCTGGCAAGCATAATTTGAGAGCTTTTCATCAATTAGCATGTAGCCACCCTTCTCTCAGCGTCCCACAGTCTTCAGGGAAGGTGGAATTCCTGTCCGAGTGAGGCTGTCACAGAGAATGGGGGTGCAGCTCTGAACTGCCTGGGCCAGTGGTCCAAAGGGGCAACCCCACCTGCAGTTTGCCTGCACCCCACGGGTCAGAACAGCAAGTCTTGTCTGTGTAAATGGTGATGCATGCAAACAGAAGGCTCTTTGTTCCAGGTTTGTGGATTCTGGGGAGATGTCGGAGTCTTTCCCGTACAGAACCAAAGCACTCTTTGCCTTTGAGGAGATTGACGGGGTGGACGTGTGCTTCTTTGGGATGCATGTCCAGGAGTACGGCTCTGACTGCCCCCCACCAAACACAAGGTAACCCTCAGCCCCTTTCTGATGCGTGTGTGCCCTGTGCTGTGTCAGTGACCAGCACTGTTTGGTTTTCCCCTGAGCCAATGAGAAGGGAAGGGTTTTGATGACTGTTTTGTGTTAAGTACATGGGTTCTGACCCTCATCTTGCTGTGGCCCCTGTCCCACCTGGGGCAGGTAAATGTATGGAGAAGGGGTGGGGACTGCTGCCGGGCCTGAGTGCTCACTGATGGACCTGTGAAAACATCTCACCTCTGCCAAGAGTTACTTCCTGTTCAGTCACGAATCTGGGTGCATGGGAATCAGAAGTGGCTTTTGCTAGTGGTCCCGGTCTCTCCCTGTTCTCACGGTGAGAGATGATGTTGCTGCCTAGTTCAGGGGTGAGATTGGATTCCATTCTATCGATTGGTAGCAGAGGTTGGTGGTGGTGATTTTCTCGTGTCTTGTTTGTGGCCAGTGTAGATGCTATCAGAGCAGTTTATTTCTAGAGCTTTCTTTGGATGCTGGTGTTTGGTTTCACCTTTGGGAGATAACCTGAACTTCCGATTAATTTCTCCCTGCCCGCTCCCCCCAGGCGTGTGTACATATCTTATCTGGACAGTATTCATTTCTTCCGACCCCGATGCCTCCGAACAGCCGTTTACCATGAGATCCTTATTGGATATTTAGAGTATGTGAAGAAATTGGGGTGAGTTGAATTCAGATTATCCAGAACTGATAAAACTCTGTTTTTAATTTTCACTGTGGCATTTATTTTGTGAAATAACAAAAGTTTTTGTTTTTTGTTTTTTAAGGTTTTCTATGTTTTTATTTTGGTGTCCTTAGACTCAGAGACAACCCTTCCTGACGTCATCTTGGGCCATGTGGGATTGGGGCTTTCCCTGCCTTCTGTGTTCTCGCATTCTAGTCTGTTTTTAACACTTTGTTGAGGCATATTTTACATATCATACAATTCACCTATTTCACTTGTACACTCCAGTGATTTCTAGTAACCTCAGCAAGTGATACAGACATCACCGAAACAGTTTCAGAATGCTCTCACGCCCCGCTCCCACTCCCATAAGGCCCCTGTGCCCATTTGCTGTTCATCCCTGCTGGACCCCTGTCCCCAGCTAATCTCCTTTGTTTTCCTGGGTAGTTACTTCTGTCCCTGCTTTGGTGCCTGTGCCTCGCCGTTACTCCTGGAAGGCAGGGATGGTTTGCACCCTGCTTCTATCTGAGCTGTGTGTGTCCTGCAGGTATGTGACAGGGCACATCTGGGCCTGTCCCCCAAGTGAAGGAGATGACTACATCTTCCACTGCCACCCCCCTGATCAAAAAATCCCCAAGCCGAAGCGCCTGCAGGAGTGGTATAAGAAGATGCTGGACAAGGCCTTCGCTGAGCGCATCATCCATGACTACAAGGTTCGAGTGCCTGGGGAGGGGGCAGAGCATCTTCACATGTCTTTCTCTGTGCTCACATGGGTTAGAGTTAATAGCCACTTTAGGAGAAATGTAAAGCAAAAATGTAAAAATTTTTTCAAGCATAAACTTAGAGGCAACTTCTCTGCCATCTGTGGAGACTCATAGATGGCAACTTGAGAACAGAGGCCGTGCGGTCCTTCCCCCGTGTTGTGGCCCAGAGCCCCCTCCTCCCCAGAATGTCACCCAGGCCCCCTTGTCTCACTGCTGCACTCGGTCATTCTCTAGGACATTTTGAAACAAGCAACTGAAGACAGGCTCACCAGCGCCAAGGAGCTGCCCTACTTTGAGGGGGACTTCTGGCCTAATGTGCTGGAGGAGAGCATTAAGGAGCTGGAGCAGGAGGAAGAGGAGAGGAAGAAGGAGGAGAGCACCGCGGCCAGTGAGACCACGGAGGTAACGCCGGGCCGCGTGCTGGGGCTGCGCTTTGGCGGCCGGGTCCTCAGGAAGGGGCCTGCCTCGTCCACGGTGGTGTTTCCGCACAGCCTCACCGCATGATCACCCGCCGCGGGGCCGGCCTGGGCCGCAGCCCAGCCATGGTGCCCAGCTCCATGGAGATGCCTGACCTCCTAGGTGGACAGGGCGCCTCGCTCTGGCTTCTCTGGCAGGACGGCCAGGTCTGAAACATGGAAAGATGAGAGGAGGGCATCCTGCGGGGAGCCTAGGAGAGACGGGTGGAGGTGCAGACAGGAGTTGTGGTCAGGAAGCAGTCCGTTCACTTTAACACTGGCTTGAGGAGGAGACTCTAATTTGCAGGCCTCATTCACTTGCTCTGTTATAAACCGCCCCTTGCTCTCCACTGGGCACTTGTGCATTTGTGCCCTCGCTCGGGTCACTCTAAGCACCCACTGTGTACAGGCACCATCCTGAGGGCTGCAGTGGGAACTAGTGAGAAGCAGGAGAACAGGGGCATTCGTGGTGCACCCTGAGGTGGTAGAGGAGACACAGGGAAGGTGGATGCGGGCTTTCAGGGGGCCTCGTCTGGGGAGGTGGTACGTGAGCAGAGACTGGGGAGAAGAGCCCAGGAGATCCAGGGGAAGGGCCTCCAGCAGGGAGAGGAAGGTGTCAGAGTCCAAGCCGGGAGCACGTGTGTCGTGTTTCAGATGCTCAAGAGCTGATGGTGGTTTAGTTGGATGTGAAGCCGTCAGCAGTGAGAAGCATAGAAGACTAACAACCCTAAATTTAGGATGTGTGAGGACATTTCTGTTTGAAGGACGCCTGCTAGGTCTGGGCCTCAGAGCTGAGTCGGTGTTGTGGCTTCTCTGAGGGGAGGTGGACAGGGAGCACTCCTGGGGGACGACCATGAACTGGCTGTGGACCCCCTCATCTTGAGAGGCTGCTGGTTGCTGACTGCGCGGCTCTGGGGCCCCAGGCCCAGGGCACCCTGAGGAGCTGCATCTGGAGCCCCGGGCTGGGGGTTTGTGTCTGCCGGTTGCTTCTGGCCACCTTGTGTGCTTCATGGCGTGTCCTCTTTGGAACACAGCCACCACAGCCCCTTCCAGAATGGAGAATGTTTGGGTGAGGATGTGATGAGCTCTCATGTCACAGGTGGGCCCCAAGGAGCTGTGCTCATCGTCCTCGGCCTGCCGAAATTTTGCCGGGCCTCCCTGGAGGCAGAACCCATGGGTCTGGAAAATCGGGTGATTTAGGGCTGGAGGTGCTGGGAGGCTGCACTGGTCACCACTATGCCTAGTGGGTCCACATCCACCCACGTCACCTTCCTCTCAGCACTTACTCTGAAGGCAGCAGTGTTCGTGGTCTGTAAGCAGGCAGGTTGCAGTCCGCTTGGCGGTCACCTGCCTCAGCCCGGCTCCCTGGAGCCCCCGCAGCCAGGAGCTGGCAGCCTGGTGCCTGCCGAGCACGAAGCAAGGGGCAAGGTGGGGCTGATAGCCATGCATCTTGTTGCAGGGCAGCCAGGGCGACAGCAAGAACGCCAAGAAAAAGAACAACAAGAAAACCAACAAGAATAAAAGCAGCATCAGCCGCGCCAACAAGAAGAAGCCCAGCATGCCCAATGTGTCCAACGACCTGTCCCAGAAACTCTACGCCACCATGGAGAAGCACAAAGAGGTGGGGGCTAGCAGGGAGGGGCGGCTGGGCACCGAGCGGGGAGCCCCCGCCAGGCAACATCAGGTGCTGCTCACAGCCGCGCTCAGCCCCGGCGACGGCAGGAGGCGGGCTCGGTCCTTCCCTTCACAGGGCTGACATGGCTCTTCCTTGCACCCCCAGGTCTTCTTTGTGATCCACCTCCACGCTGGGCCTGTCATCAACACGCTGCCCCCCATCGTCGACCCCGACCCCCTGCTCAGCTGTGACCTCATGGATGGGCGGGATGCCTTCCTCACACTGGCCCGGGACAAGCACTGGGAGTTTTCCTCCTTGCGGCGCTCCAAGTGGTCCACGCTGTGCATGCTGGTGGAGCTGCACACCCAGGGTCAGGACCGCTTCGTCTACACCTGCAATGAGTGCAAGCACCACGTGGAGACGCGCTGGCACTGCACCGTGTGCGAGGTGAGTGCTCCCAGGCTGCGCGTGTGCTGCATGTTGGTTTTGAGATTGTTTTGGGTTTACATGAGAGACCTGGATGTGGAGGGGTTCCTGCCGTGTGCCCGTGCCAGGGTCCCCTCAGGGTTCGGCCTGGGACCTAGTCCAGGCCACACGTCCTGGGGCAGGGGCCAGTCAGTGAGATTCCCTCGGAGACTCTGTTTGTGCTGACCTTTCCAGGGTGAGGAGACGCTCACAGGGCACCACATTATTTTATTCTCCATTTCATTAGCACCAGCCCAGCGTCTCCGACGTAAGCAGGCCTCTTGGCGCAGGGCGGGGACCCAGACAGGAGAGCACAGCGGGTCCTGGTTACACTTGTGGTGCCTCCAGCTCTGCCCTTGCCAGGAGGCCAAGGGTGCTGGGAGCCTTACCCTTGTGGAGGCCTCAGCCCCAGTGCCCCTGAGCTGCCCTGCAGAGCTCTGGGGACACCTCAGGGACACTCGGGGAGTCCCCCACGGTGTGGGCCAGCAGCTCGGGAGGGGCACAGGGACCGCCAGAAGAGAGAGTGGCTGGGGCAGTGGCCTCCGGAGCTTTCTGGGGTGCAGGTGTTCCTGGGAGGGAGGCTCTGGGGAGCAGACGTGTTTGGCATCTTTGAGCCTCTCATTGAGGGACTGGGTTCAGGGGCTGCTGGTTGCAGCTGCGTGCTGACTCGTCTCCTGTCCTCGCCCGCAGGACTACGACCTCTGCATCAACTGCTACAACACGAAGAGCCACACCCACAAAATGGTGAAGTGGGGGCTGGGCCTGGACGACGAGGGCGGCAGCCAAGGCGAGCCGCAGTCCAAGAGCCCCCAGGAGTCGCGGCGCCTGAGCATCCAGCGCTGCATCCAGTCGCTGGTGCACGCCTGCCAGTGCCGCAACGCCAACTGCTCACTGCCGTCCTGCCAGAAGATGAAGCGGGTGGTGCAGCACACCAAGGGCTGCAAGCGCAAAACCAACGGCGGCTGCCCGGTGTGCAAGCAGCTCATCGCCCTCTGCTGCTACCACGCCAAACACTGCCAAGAAAACAAGTGCCCCGTGCCCTTCTGCCTCAACATCAAACACAAGCTCCGCCAGCAGCAGATCCAGCACCGCCTGCAGCAGGCCCAGCTCATGCGCCGGCGGATGGCCACCATGAACACCCGCAACGTGCCTCAGCAGAGCCTGCCTTCCCCTACCTCAGCGCCACCCGGGACCCCCACGCAGCAGCCCAGCACGCCCCAGACGCCGCAGCCCCCCGCCCAGCCCCAGCCCTCGCCTGTGAGCATGTCACCAGCCGGCTTCCCCAGCGTGACCCGGACTCAGCCACCCACGACGGTGTCCACCGGGAAGCCCACCAACCAGGTGCCAGCCCCGCCGCCCCCCGCCCAGCCCCCACCTGCGGCGGTGGAGGCTGCCCGGCAGATCGAGCGGGAGGCCCAGCAGCAGCAACACCTGTACCGGGTAAACATCAACAACGGCATGCCCCCAGGGCGCACGGGCATGGTGACCCCGGTGAGCCAGATGGCCCCCGTGGGCCTGAATGTGCCCCGGCCCGGCCAGGTCAGCGGGCCCGTCGTGCCCACCCTGCCGGCCGGGCAGTGGCAGCAGGCGCCTATCCCCCAGCAGCAGCCGATGCCGGGCATGCCCCGGCCCGTGATGTCCATGCAGGCCCAGCCAGCCGTGGCTGGGCCCCGGATGTCCGGCGTGCAGCCGCCCCGGAGCATCTCACCCGGCGCCCTCCAGGACCTGCTGCGGACCCTGAAGTCGCCCAGCTCCCCGCAGCAGCAGCAGCAGGTGCTCAACATCCTCAAGTCCAACCCTCAGCTGATGGCAGCTTTCATCAAACAGCGCACGGCCAAGTACGTGGCCAGCCAGCCCGGCCTGCAGCCACAGCCCGGCCTCCAGGCCCAGCCCGGCCTGCACCAGCAGCCCGGCCTGCAGAATCTGAACGCCATGCAAGCCAGCGGGCCACGGCCTGGCGTGCCTCCGCAGCAGCAGGCCATGGGTGGCCTGAACCCCCAGGGCCAGGCCCTGAACATCATGAATGCAGGCCACAACCCCAGCATGGCAAGTATGAACCCGCAGTACCGAGAGATGCTGAGGAGGCAGCTCCTGCAGCAGCAGCAGCAGCAACAGCAGCAGCAGCAGCAGCAGCAACAGGGCGGCGCCGGCATGGCCGGGGGCATGGCAGGGCATGGCCAGTTCCAACAGCCCCCGGGCCCTGCGGGCTACCCCCCCGCCATGCCGCAGCAGCGGATGCAGCAGCACCTCCCCATGCAGGGCAGCGCCATGGGCCCGATGGCGGCTCAGATGGGGCAGCTCGGCCAGATGGGGCAGCCTGGGCTGGGCGCAGACAGCACCCCCAACATCCAGCAGGCCCTGCAGCAGCGGATTCTGCAGCAGCAGCAGATGAAGCAGCAGATGGGGTCCCCAGGCCAGCCGAACCCCATGAGCCCCCAGCAACACATGCTCTCAGGACAGCCTCAGGCCTCGCACCTCCCCAGCCAACAGATGGCCACGTCCCTCAGTAGCCAGGTGCGGTCTCCGGCCCCTGTCCAGTCTCCGCGGCCCCAGTCCCAGCCTCCACATTCCAGCCCGTCGCCACGGATACAGCCCCAGCCTTCACCGCACCACGTCTCGCCCCAGACTGGTTCCCCCCACCCAGGACTCGCAGTCACCATGGCCAGCTCCATAGATCAGGGACACTTGGGGAACCCCGAACAGAGTGCAATGCTCCCGCAGCTGAACACCCCTAACCGGAGTGCGTTGTCCAGTGAGCTGTCCCTGGTCGGCGACACCACGGGAGACACCCTAGAAAAGTTTGTGGAGGGTTTGTAGCATTGTGAGAGCATCACTTTTTCCCCCCCTTTCATGTTCTTGGACCTTTTGTACTGAAATCCAGGCATCTGGGCTCTTTTTATTCCTAGATGGAACTGCTACTTCCAAGCCATGGAAGGGTAGATTGCTGTTTAAAGAAACAATACAAAGAATATATTTTTTTGTTAAAAACCAGTTGATTTAAATATCTGGTCTCTCTCTCTTCTCTCTCTTTTTGTTTTTGTTTTTTCGTTTTTGTTTTTTGTTTTGGGGGGAGGGGGGTTTTGTTTGGATTCTTTTGTCGTCATTGCTGGTGACTCATGCCTTTTTTTAACGGGAAAAACAAGTTCATTATATTCATATTTTTTATTTGTATTTTCAAGACTTTAAACATTTATGTTTAAAAGTGAGAAGAAAAAAATAATATTCAGAAACTGATTCCTGAAATAATGCAAGCTTATAATGTATCCCGGTAACTTTCAGACGTTGCGGGAAGATTTTTTCTATAGTGAACTCTGTGGGCGTCTCCAAGTATTACCCTGGACTCTAGGGATTGGCTCCTGCGTGCACACACGTACATACCCACACACACGTCTATCTATACATACTGGCTTAAGCCAAACTCTTGTCTTGCAGATGTAGAAATTGTTGCTTTGTTTCTCTGATAAAACTGGTTTTAGACAAAAAATAGGGATGATCACTCTCTTAGACCATGCTAATGTTAATAGAGAAGAAGCATTCTTTTCTTTCTTCTATGTGAAACTTGAAATGAGGAAAAGCAATTCTCGTGTAAATCATGCAAGCGCTATAATTACTATAAATAAGAAAATTCAAGAAGATCCAATCACTGTATAGAATGGTAAAGCACCAACTCATTTCTTATATCATATTGTTAAATAAACTGTGTGCAACAGACAAAAAGAAGGGTGGTCCTTGAATTCATGTACATGGTATTAACACTTCGTGTTCGGGGTCTTTTGTTATGAAAATGCTGTTTTCAACATTGTATTTGGACTATGCATGTGTTTTTTTTTCCCCCCATTGTATATAAAGTACCGCTTAAAATTGATATAAATTACTGAAGTTTTTAACATGTATTCTGTTCTTTAAGATTCCTGTAAGAATGTTTAAGGTTTTTATTTATTTATATATATTTTTGGAGTCTGTTCTTTGTAAGACATGGTTCTGTTTGCTTACGGAGGAGAGGCGGGGGCTGTGGTCCTGCCTGCTGTGGGGGGGCAGCCTGGCTCGGCCGGGGCCGCGCAGGTCCTGCTTGGCTGCTAACAGAAGAGCCCCAGCCAGAGCCGGGGGCGCCAGTGGGCCTGAAGCAGCACTTTGTCTCCCGTCCACTCCCCATCCCAACCACCCCCACCCCCACCGCACCCCAGTTCCTGCCTGCCAGTCCCAGAGCTCCTGCAGAGGGTGTCCTGGGGACTGGAGGGAGTCCGCAGCCTGCCCTCACCCTGGCTTAGCAAGGGAGAACGCCATCATGGACCCCTGGGCTGGGCTGGGCTGGGCTGGGCAGACATGGCGCCGGCCTGCCCCTGCCCACCTGAGGGGTTGCTTTGGGGGCCGCTTGGGGGCACGGTGCAGAGCACTGACTGCCAGCTCCGCCGTGATGAGAAGAGGCCTCCAGCTTTGAGCGACGCTTGCACTTGGCCACCACCCGGTCCTTCCCCTATCTCTGCTCCGGTTCCAGGGGTCCTTACTGAGGGGGTGACATGCAAGGTCCTGAGCGCTGTAGAAATGACATCTCAGAAGAGGACCACCAGCAGGAGAGCTGAAGTTCCTTCCCTGCTCTGCATAGTCCCTCCCAGGGCACAGGCCGGTAGAGTCCTGCCTCCCATTCCTTCAGCCCCCAACCGCAGGGGTCTAGGTCTAGGGTCGTGATGTTCAACTTGGAAATGACGGCCCAAATAGCTCTCCTTTTGGCCTTGAATTCGTAGAAATATTTCCAAAATAATGTGAGTTGAGAGTGTAAATTTGAGGAAACTCTCTTAAGAAATGAGTTGTGACACAGAGCTTTGAATTTTGTTCTAATATTGTAGATCTAGTCAGGTAAGACTTCAGACTACCATCTTTGCCACCATCCAGCCCCACCCATCGCCAGAGAGAAACAAGGCCAGACCCAAGGCCACGTGCCATCCCTGCTCCAGCCCCACTTCCTGGTTGCCTTCTGCAGCGATGAGAGTGCCCTGGGCTGTCTGTGTTCACGCAAGAAGTGTGGGCCTTCTGGGCCCTGGAGAAGCAGCTTCAGGCCCACACTCCAGATGCACAGCCCTTTAACCTGGCCAGTGGGGAGTCTCTTTTAGGTCATCCTGGAGTCCAAAGCTCTGTACCAACCTCATCCTCTTGGAAGTCCTATGCAATCTTATTGCCAAAGGATGCGGCCAAGGGTGTGGTCCGGATGCTAACCCGGCACTTGGCACAAGGAAGTTTCTCTGTGAGCCAGAAAGCCCTGACACGGTATCTCATGTGCTGTCTACTTAAAAGAAGATAAAAGCCCTATATTTGTGATCAAAAAGAGGAAACTTGAAATGTGCTGGTGTTTATAATAAAAGCTGGTAAAACTGCTTGGATTCAAAGATGGTTCCAGTTGGCTAATGACCCTGAGAATTAGCAGCCACTCATAACATATAGGGGTTCAGTTGATTTTGTCTAGTCATGTGTTTATGTTTTTGAGAATTGAGCATGTTAAAAACAGGAGTTGGCTGCAATGTCTGGGTAACAAAAGGTGAAGAGCCTTCTAATATCTCCGGCTGAAGACATGTAACTTTCTTTTGATTGCCATTAAGTGGAACCAAAAATTTTATTTGAGCCAAAATATGCTTTTAGAACTACATGAGAAAATAAGCTACTTTTGGCAATTACCTGGTCAGTGGTTAGGGTTCCCTATGTCCACTGCAGGGGGCACACATTTGATCCCTGGTTAGGGAACTAAGAGACTGCAAGCTGTGCAGCATGGTCAAAGAAAGCTACCCTGGAAAAGCAAAACAGTGTAGGGGGCAGCCAGGAAGCCCTTGACCCAAGGCCAGTGTTGAGAAGTAGACGCTGTGTGTATATGCAGGAGCAGGTGGGGCTGGGGTCAGCGTCCGCCTGGGATCGCGAAGCCACACTGTTACTCAAAGTCAGGAGTGTGGGAACCTGTCAGTCGTTAGATACTAACGTGAGTGAAGCACCTAGGCTGACACAGACAAGGCTGAGAAACTTTGACAAGGAGCTGGCGGTGCAAGTGGTGCCTTCAAGGAGCGCTCGCCTCTATATAGAGGATGGACTTGGATCCAGTGACTATATTGTGACTGAAATTACTTCACTAAACTGAAGGATTCAAAGGGCACTGACAGAACACCCCGAGGAAACACTGCAGGTGTCGGGATCAGGAAGAGACCTTGGGGTGGGAGTTCCCTTGGCTGTGAGCAAGCCCTTCTGCCTTCCCTGCCTCATGAAAGGTAGCAACACTAGGTAGCAAGTGCTGTTTAGATGTGTGTCCACCCGTCTGTAAGGTGGGAGAACAGAGGCAGCATCTGGCCTGACTGAATTCATGAGCACCCAGGGCGGACATGAGCCCCAGTCAGACTCACACCTTGTGCTGGAAAGGTCCTTTTCCTCCAGCCTTGAGAATCATCCCATGACCCACCCCACCCACCTCCTATTCCACAGGTTCCCTGTGAACCCACTCTGGGGTACCCTGGCGAAACGGGCACTGTGGGACAGCATAGCCTCTTGAACATCACTGACAGTGGTAGGTGGTCACAGGTCCTCACAAAGGACCATGTGGCTACTTTGGCGCCAGAGAAGAAATGATGACAGTGTTGGTCAATGGTAGTGCCACAGCTTCCAGCTCCCGGTGTAGATGACCCCCAGCCCACCTCCCACCTGATGCCTAGAGAGCGCTTAGGTGTGGAAAAGGGTTTAATGTCTGATCATGGGTCCCCATGGCTTGTAAACTTTTTATAGTTGGTGATATATAAGCAGATCAATGATATGGATCCAATAAAGGGTCCTCGAGGAAGGTGGTGATATTTAGGGAATGTTACAAGTGAGTTGAGGGCCCTGCGTCCCACAAGTCATTCAGGAAACTGTCCAGAGAGGATACTCCCGGAAAGGATGGCAAGGGGCCTGTGGGGTCCTTTCTGAGCCCACTCAGGCTCCCCTCACACCTGGGCACAGGGTTGGGGCCACAGAAGACTAGGGGTAAGGCCACAGAAGAGGGCTGCTTCGTGTCACTGCACGGAGAAGGTGAGTCCTGGGGACCAGATGCCAGCACTGCACCTGTGCTCCCATGGCCAAGAGATGTAACGAAGAGAGCAGGGGGGCCCAGGGGGCCACTCAGGAGGCACCAGAGCTGACAGGAGCTCAGCCGCCAGAAACGGGATCACCGTAAGAGTGAGGTCTCCACCCTCGAGAGACCTCAGTTTCCTGGGGGGCCACTTCTCACTGTTCCCCGCCCTCCAGATAATTGAGTTCTGAGCTGTGGTTTCCTGGGCGAGGAGGAGGGGTCTTCACGTGGGAAGTGGGCAGTGGGTGGCATTGAGCCCCCTTTCCCCCAGGAATGAGCATGCCTGCTGCCTCCAGCTGATGTTCAGAGAAGCACCGGTCTGTCCACTCAGGAAACGTTTATTGATTGGCTCCTGAGCAGCGACAAGTGAGGGTCCAGTTGGTTTCCGTCAGGTCGAGGATCGCAGGCTATTCCACTGTTGAGGAAGCACACTATCCTCTATTGCTGTGTGTCCCGAGGGACAGTGCTGCCTTCTCAAGCTTAAAGTGCGTGCAGATGGATTATCCGGGATCTTGCTAGCATCTTGATTCTTACTGGTGGATGGAAGTGTATGTCAGAACTTCCTTCTTGTCTGAATAATATTCCACTGTATGTATATCCCTGGTGGTTCAGAGGTTAAAGCGTCTGCCTCCAATGCAGGTTTGATCCCTGGGTTGGGAAGGTCCCCTGGAGAAGGAAATGGTAACCCACTCTAGTATTCTTGCCTGGAGAATCCCATGGACAGAGGAGCCTGGTAGTCCACGGGGTCGCAAAGAGTCGGACATGACTGAGGGACTTCACTCACTCACTCACGTATAGAGCATGTTTTGTTTACCCATTCATCCACCAATGGACACTCGGGTTGCTCTCACCTTCTGGCTATTGTATTGAATAAAAATGCAGTGGGCATTTTTCATGGCCCTCAGCTTACCTCTAGGGGAAGGCAGGGACTTCTGCGAAAGGAATGAGCAGCCTCACAGTGGCCACAATGACGGAGAGAGATCGAGGGGTCTCCCTCTGCCTACCACTCCCTCCATTTCTCTCTCTGCTCTCCCCAAGCGACTCCCCACCAGTCTCCATCAATTCAACTCAAGTACTTCTGCTTCTACTCATTCTTTTCCTTCTTCCATTTTTCTTATTCGCGTAGGGCCTGAAATCTGATCATGACCTCCTCAAGACTGGCTTGGATCCCCTGGGCACTTTAAAAAACCACAGTTCCCTGGGTTACCAGGGGACTCATTATCAGAAAGATCTGTGACTGAGGGTATGTCTCTGAAGGCCACAGGCCAAGAGAGGACAAAAGGCCCTGGTAGGTGTGTCTGGAACCCAATAACTTTGCCCTGGGTCCCGCCTGTCTTGGCAGAGGCCGGCCCATCCCCCCCACCAACTGAAGCCTAGGTTTCCCTCCTCCCTTTGCTAAATACCACTTCCTCTTTCTGTAATAAGAGGGCTCCCCAGGCTAGATCTATTGCCCCATCAACCAATGTGTCAGCACTTACCAGAGACGGTTTCCTGAGTGGAGTGAACAACACATGAAATGTGAGGCTGAGACCCCTCAGTTCAGTGACTTCTGGGAGCCCTATGTCTGGAGCTAGCTCTGTGTCCGGAGTGTAGTGAGGGACGGATCAGGCAGGGGTCAGGTTATGCAGGACTGAGGCTGAGGGAGGAGTTTGGAATTGATTATGTGCAGGGAAATCCTTGGAGTGCCCTGATTGAGGAGTCTACCGTTTGTGGCTGTGCAGAGAATGGGGGCGGGGGTGGGGCGGCGGGGTATGGGGTCAGTGAGGAGGCTGCTGGAGTCTCCAGGTGAGCAACCTCCGGCTCTTCCATCCAGATGGGCCTACCTCTTCTCAGCTGCTTAAGCCTGGAACTTGGCAATCATGCTTCACACCTTCCTCGTGTGAGTATTCCCTGTCACATCCCCTCCCGCGCGGCCTCAGCTACGTCCAGGCCCCCCTGGAGGACACTCTCCCAGCTCCTGTCCTTTGCAGATCCTGTCACAATCTCAACTCGTTTCTGTGCAGTTATTTACCACTCATTTGTGGCAGCCAGTCTTCAGTGTACCTCAGTCATCAGGGGGCCGCCTGAGCCCCACTTCAGGCGTTACCAGAGGATCTGCGTTTTACATGGCTTGGAGCTCTGTGACGTTGACGGTCCAAATCCGCAACCAAATTCACCTCCAGGAGGGCAAGAGAACTGGAATGAATGCATAAGCCCAGTTTTGCTGGTGGGCCTTGGCTCCAGAGTTTTGGTGTAGGCAAGCTAAGCCTGAAATTCTCCTTTTTCACTCTTTTTAGCTATCTGGCCTGACTTGGTTGGAAGAGACTGACTTCCAGCGGTTTGGACCGGAGGCCGGGGACAAAGACCCCGAAGATGTTAACTGCTTCTGCCCCGGAGCCGCCTTTTCACGGTGTTCGCAGTGGGTGCGAATATGTGCACCGGGTTTCTGGGACGCACAGACAGAGGTCCGGTTGGCGGGCTAGTGCGCGGGCAGTCCCGCGCACACGGCCGTCGCCCTTGACAACGTGACACAAGGTCGTGGGGGTCCCGCCCCCAGGCCCGACTGTCCCCGCGCGGGCCGGCAGCGCCCGAGCCACAGAGGGCCCCGCCCACCCGCCGGCGCGGGCGGGGGACGGGCAGCCGGGCGCGAGCCGTGGCGTCATCGCGTCGCGCCCGGAGAAAGCCCCGCCCCTCCCCCGCCCCCGGCGCGCGTGGCTGCCCGGGACGCCGGAGGGACGACATGGCTCGCGAGCTGCGGACGCTGCTGCTGTGGGGCCGCCGCCTGCAGGCACCGGCGCTGGCGGCTGCATGCGGAGGTGAGAACGACCGGACAAGGGCGGGTGGGAGGTGAGCGGGGGCGGGGACGCGCGGAGCCTCCGGGTCCCCAGAGCCCGTATTCTGTGTGGGACGCGCGGTGGCGGCTCTCCCTCACGCGGCGCGGGAGGTTCTGTGAGGATTATGCTCCCAGCGCACGGCGAACGCTGAGCGCTCGGTGCGTCCTGGGGGCACCTGACTCGGTCCGAGCTGCGGGTTTCTCCGGAGGTGACGGGGTTGAGCCCGGGCCCGCGTGATTGTCGCAGTAGAGGCTGCTCCCCAGCGAGCTGGTCAGGCCGGGTTGAGGCGGAGGGGCCGCCGGCAGTTTCGGGGAGTTGAAACCAAAGGGCGCGTGTGCGCTGGCAGCGGGCTTCACCCGGGGGATAACCTCAGCCCCTTGGCTGCGCTCGGTTCCTCCGCTCCCCCAAGTGGAATGGCCCCTTGTCCCATCGACACACCTGAGGGCCCGCTCGGCCCGGCGCGCGGCGGCGAACCAGAAAACCGGCCCTGGGCCCTCGCGCAGCTCCGGACTCTGGGTTGTTGACCTCCGTAACCCAGGGCTTGAAATTGGGAGGTGCTCAAATCAATGTTGGAAGAAAACCCATGACCACAGTCCTTTCTCTCACTCCCCACTCGAAAGTCACGGCGGGTGAACGTCTTGGCTTTCCTTCCTGGTTCTGCACACTCAGTTACATACATATAAATACACACACCTAACGATTTTTACGTAAAATGGCCTAAACCGTTTATGCTTTGTGCTACAGAGTTTTTTTTTAAGCTCCAGGATGGCTTACATATGTTTTCTGTTTGTATGTATCAGTTTATGACTTTACGAGGCCGCATAGTATTCTGTGTTACGGACGACGTATCATCGTTTACTTAACGTTGTGCTCTTGGCGGACGTTATAAAGATGATTTCTGAGGGTTTGGTTTGATTGGCGGGTTTTGGGTTTTGGTGTTTTTTTGTTTTTTTGTTTGTTTGTTTTTGCTCTGGTCATTACAGTGTTGTTTAGAATGGGCGGGTGACGATGCATGGCATTTATTTAGAATTTTAGAATTGATGGTTCACAGCCTGTGCATATTTAAAATGTTACCTGATATTGCCAAATTACTGTCCAAAAAGGCTTAAGCAATTTATATTCCCACTAGCTGGGAACGAAACCACCTATAGTAAGACATCTGCTCCAACACTGGGTATTAGCTCTTTTCCAAACTTGTATTATATATTGTTTAACTTATATTTGCATGGGTAACAGTAAGAGTGTTTTCATCTGCTTTACAGCTTTTTCTGTTACCTGAGTTTAAAATGTTGCAGTCTCTTTTTTTAAAATATCATACATTAACAGATAAGACAGCTGTAGTTTTTATTACTGTTACTTGTATCCAACATCTTCCTTCCTCTGGGATTTATTTCCTGTTTTACCAGAGTATACCCTTGTGTTAGTTTTGCAGAAAAAGACAATGGGTTATATATTTTTTAAGCCCCACTGTGTCTAAAGTTATTTTTATTTTGCCCTCATAGTTATAGTTTGGATGGGTATTGCATTCCAGGTCAAAATAATTTCCTTCAAAGACTGATAGTTCTCTATTGTCTTCTAGCATCTTCATTAAAGGGGAGCAGTCTTGTCAGTTTGATTCTTGTGTTTTTTGGTAGCTGACTTGTCTCTCCACTCCGCTCCCCTTGGGAGAGAAAGAAAGGGATTTTCTTTTCTTTTTACTGCTCATGTGTGTTTATATTTCATTCTTTGTACCATTCTTTTTTTTAAAGTTACTATTTATTTACTTAGGTTGCGCTGAGTCTTTATTGCTGCGGGCAGGCTTTCTGGAGTTGTGGTGAGCGAGGCCTTCTCACTGTGGTGGCTTCTCTTGTGGAGGTTTTAAGTGTGCAGGTTCAGGAGTTGTGGTGCAGGGGTTTAGTTGCTCCGTGGCATGTGGGATCTTCCTGGACAGGAATCGAACCCGTGTCCCCTGCATTGGCAGGTGAATTCTTAACCACTGGACCACCAGGAAGTCCTGTATCATTCTTACTCTTTTGGTTCACATTGCAAAAACAAGACTGTGAGGCAGCCACAGTAAGAACGGTTGGTGCTTAAGTTGACTTTTCTATTCTCTACCATCTGGAGCCTTGGCTGGCATTGGCATTTTTCTTCACAAGAGTTCAGGCAGACTTCTGGAGTTCCAGGCTGTTTTCAGGATGTAGGGAGAAGGCAATGGCACCCCACTCCAGTACTCTTGCCTGGAAAATCCCATGGATGGGGGAGCCTGGTAGGTTGCAGTCTATGGGGTCGAGAACAGTCGGACACGACTGAGCGACTTCACTTTCACTTTTCACTTTCATGCATTAGAGAAGGAAATAGCAACCCACTCCAGTGTTCTTGCCTGGAGAATCCCAGGGGCAGGGGAGCCTGGTGGGCTGCCATCTATGGGGTCACACAGAGTCGGACACGACTGAAGTGACTTAGCAGCAGCAGCAGCAGGGAGTCACTTGCCAGTCAAATTTCCCTCTCAGTAAAGCAGCTGTGTGTGTGGCTAATTTAACATGATGATAAAGGTTTTGATGGTTAACTGCTTAAACTCTGAATGGCAGTACCATCTGTATAGGGTGCTGGGGCTTAGAGCCAGCACCAGAGAAGCCTGTGGACAGAGGAGGGATCTGTGGCCCACTGTCCAGAGGCGCTGGGTGGTCTTTATCCATGGGGCACTTGGTTAGGATGAGGCGCCTGAGTGGTCTGCATTCTGCAAAAGAGCAGACCAACCCAAATGTAATAGATGAGGAAAGACCTAATTAGTTTCTGGCGGATGAATTGATCAGAACTAAGAAGGAAGATCCCCAAGCTTCTTGCTCTTCCTGGGCATACAGCTTCAGGCTGCAGGAGGCGGGAAGTTGGGGTGGCGAGTAAAACACTGAAGGAAAAATGAACAGTTCTCACGCCCCACTGTCAAAATACCAGGTTGTAACAGGACAGAGGAGGGACTGTTTCAGAGACCATTGGTGCTCCTCTAAAACCAGGATACCAACTCAGGATCAGTGAAAATGTGTCCACTTCACTCTCAAGTGAGATGCTCAAGTTCAAAGCCAGAGGGTTTTCCTTTCCTGCATTCTTGGTACCTTCAGTGCAGCAGCTAGATTTTTTCTTTCTTTCTTTTTGAAGAATTTAAGTGTTTATTTTGACTGCACTGGGTCTTCATTGTGGCACATGGACTTAATTGCAGCATGTGACATTCCCCAACCTGGGGAAGTCCCCAACTCCCTGCGTTGGAGTGCGAAGTCTTAGCCGCTGGACCTCCTGGGAAGTCCCCTAGAATTTTTCTCAAACACCCTCTATAATCAGTCTTGATACAGAACACTAGCATTTTGCTAGGAAGCTGCTGTTTGCTTACTCCACACAGAGATTTACCTGTAGTTCTGTAGCGTTTAGTAAAGGTAGATTTCTGGATATTTCTGATATTGCTGGTTATATCTGCTAAAGCCACTAGAAATTAAAGGTGATGAAAATTGTAGCTTGGAGAGCCAGTGTCTACTTGGGCGCATTATTTCTGCCTGATTTTTGTTGCTCAGAGATCAGGTAAATTGAATTTAGGAGTACCTGAGTCGTGGGGGTAACTAATTTTGAAAGAATGGCAGTTATTTAACAGCTGTACAATCAAGAAATGTGATTAGGATATTAGGAATTAATTTTGAGATAGTCAAAATGAACACCATATTTGAAAGGAACAAGCTGTGGTAAAGAAGGTGGTGCGGTGGTAAAGAAATCACCTTCCAATGCAGGAGAAGCAGACCTGGGTTCGATCCGTGGGTCAGGAAGATCCCCTGGAGTAGAAAATGGCAACCCACTCCAGTATTCTTGTCATGGAGAATCCCATGGAGAAGAGAACCTGGCGAGCAGGCTGTAGTCCATGGGGTCAAAAAGAGTCGTGCATGACTGCATGCACTCGAGAGCACACATATAGCAATACTCTTGAGGACAAAATAGTTGGTGCGGTCTTCCCAAAGAGCCAGAGTAGGGAGGTAGCGGCCGTGTGCTGGGAAGGTGGAGTGAGCAAAGCATGTCCTGTGGTCCTTCTGAAGTTTGCCCGAACCGACATCCCAGCATTTGCAGGGAGTGGAGTCCTGGGGGGATTTTCCATGAAACTTACTTGTAGAGTAGTAAAACATTTCATTTCAACCTTTGTGATGAGAAGTCTTTCTAAAAGACTTAATCACAGATGCAGCCTAACAGAATCTTTCTTTGATATTTTCAAGGTCATTGTGAATGTTAACTTAGGGTTCTCTGTTGTAACACACAGACCCCTGCAGGACCACTGGGCTGTGCCAACTCCTCTGTCTAAAACATCCCACACTGAAACTGCATCCTGAGTGTTTCTGTTTTTAGCCTCTGTTACTCGTTTGAACTTGCCAGGCCTCTGGAGCTGTGTTCCCTGCTACTCTCCGTTTTCAGTTGAGGGTTGGAAAGCTAGATCAAAAATTTGTTAGCAATATTTTTTTTTAAAGGAGAGGAGAATTCTAGGCAGGAACAAGATATTCTTGTTTAACTGAAGCTCAGCATGTGGATTTTATGTGTTGTATTTGGCTGTTCAGAAATACCCTTCCCTTTTGGTTTTGTTATGTTTCTTTGTATTCAGGAGTCGATGCTTCTTGATAGTGTCAGCATTGGTTAGTAGTGAATGATTAGAACAGGTCATGAAACACTAAGAAGTAGTGAGAATGTTCAGGAGGGCTAGAGATAAGAGCTAGAAAATCGTAAAGGAAGGAAACCTTTATTTGATATATACATAGAAAGTAAAGATATTTCTGTCTAGAATATTGATACACTTTAAACAGGACTTAGCTCAAGTGGTTACAGAACTTAAACAAAATTCAGTTGTGAATAGCTAACCTGAGATATCTGGTGAAATTTGAGAGATAATGGAGCCATCCAAACCAACTTACTGAAAAGCATAGAATTTCATGGTTACGAACATAGAGCATAAAACTGTGGTAAAATAGTTGGCGGTGTTACGGGAAAAAAAGCCTGAGGCTACATTCCAAAGAACTTCGTTTTTCCAGTATTGTATTTTCCCTTTTTGGGAGAGGGTTAATTCTCCTTTTCATTGATCTGGAAGTACCTTTAGTTTGCAGAATTTTAAACTTTACAAGTAAATTTATTAATTTTTCTTTTTATAGAATCTGAAACTTTAACTTAGAAATGTTAGGTTGATATTAGATGAGTGGATTTCAAACATTGTTGTCACGTGTCGCGTTTTCCCAGTAAGAAATGCATTCATATCATGACCTACTACACAAGTATGCATATACTGTACAAATACATGTGCATACTGAGCTGAAAGAGTTTTGTAAATACTTAACCGTATTATGCTATGTGTTCTTTTAAAATTTTTTGTTAGAGTTTTATTTATTTATTTGTTGGCTGTGGTGGGTCTTCACTGCTCTGTGGGCTTGCTTCTAGTTGCCGTGGGCGGGGGCTGCTCTCTGGCTGGGGCGCACAGGTTGCCCACTGCGGTGGCTTCTCTTGTCGCGGAGCGCAGGCTCTAGGGCAAGCGGGCTTCAGTAGTTGTGGCTTACAGGCTTACTTGCTCTGAGGCAGGGGGATCTTCCCATATCAGGGATCGAACCTGTGTCTCATTCATTGGCAGGCAGATTCTTTACCACAGCCACCAGGGAAGCCCTATGCATTCTTTTACTTTCTGTTTCATTAAACAAACAAAAATTCTGACCTGGGTCACTGAATTGGCTTCATAACCAACAATCTTGACCTGCATTCTGAGAAACACTGCGTCCTGTGGCTTACCTTCCGAGGAAATGACTGCGTGTTTATCCAGGGCCTGTGACCTCAGACCGTCACGGCCATTGCAGTGTGTGCCGGCAGTGTGGGAGCATCAGTTCTGAACACACTCCCGCAGTGCCTGCAGTTGGCCTGGGGCTGCCTGGGTACTGTGGGCACCCAGGAGACGAGATGGGTGGGAGTCTTGGCCTCTGCAGTGCTGCCGTGGAGTGCCGTCAGTGCAGACGGGGGCGTGCGGTGGGGATGCCATGAGACAAGCCCTGTGAAGAGAGTGGAGTGGGAAGGGGATCCCAGTAGAAGGGGCAGTTGCGGGGGGCCTCACGAGCAGGGTGGCATGTAAGCAAAGCCTGGGAGGAGGTGAAGGTGCCTTGGGAAGGACATTCCAAGCAGAGGGAGCAATCGAGGCCAGGGCCCTGAGACAGGACTGGGCTGGCAAACCAGGGGGCAGCCGGGCGGCCAGGGCCGCGCTAGGGCACTCTTAGCGAGGGGGTTAGCGTCTCTCTGTTTCTCAACTGCGCAGGGGAGATGCAGGTAGTTGGTAAGAGGAGGTATGGAGTTAGAGTTCAAGCTAATGTCATAGCAGTTTCTTGAGAAAACTGCTTTCTGTTTTTATTAGTGAGAAGGTAGTGATGTTTTCTGTAACAGCCTGGAACAATGAAAAATCTTCCATCTGGACTCTCAGCTCACTGCCCGGTGGTTTGGAAAAAAAGTCTCTGTGGCAAAGGGGTGTCCACAACCCGCTTCCCTCAGGAAAGAAGAGGGGCTGCCCCGGGCAGGACCCTGTGCACTCAGCCCCTCCCACTTTGTGCTTGCTGGGTCTTGATGCCCAGAGCCCTGGGGCCACCATGTGGCGCCCTTTCCTTTACTTCAGTCCGTTCCATTCAGTCGCTCAGTTGTGTATGACTCTTTGCGACCCCATGGACTGTAGCACGCCAGGCCTCCCTGTCCAACTCCCAGAGTTTCCTCAAACTCATATCCATTGAGTCGGTGATGCCATCCATCCATCTCATCCTCTGTCGTCCCCTTCTCCTGCCTTCAGTCTTTCCTAGCATCAGGGTCTTTTCCAATGAGTCAGTTCTTCACATCAGGTGCCCAAAATATTGGAGTTTCAGCTTCAGCATCAGTCCTTCCAATGAATATTCAGGACTGATTTTCTTTACGATTGACTGGTTGGATTTCCTTGCAGTTCAAGGGACTCTCAAGAGTCTTCTCCAACACCACAGTTCAAAAGCATCAATTCTTCGGCGCTCAGCTTTCTTCACAGTCCAACTCTCACATCCATGCATGACTACTGGAAAAACCATAGCTTTGACTAGACAGGCCTTTGTTGGCTAAGTAATGTCTCTGCTTTTTAATATGCTGTCTAGGTTGGTCATAACTTTTCTTCCAAGGAGCAAGCGTCTTTTAATTTCATGCCTGCAGTCACCAAATGCAGTGATTTCATAGCCCCAAAAAATAAAGTCTCTCGCTGTTTTCATCGCTTTCCCATCTCTTTGCCATGAAGTGATGGGACCGGATGCCATTATCTTAGTTTTCTAAATGTTGTGTTTTAAGCCAACTTTTTCACTCTCCTCTTTCACTTTCATCAAGAGGCTCTTTAGTTCTTCTCTTTCTGCCATAAGGGTGGTATCATCTGCATATCCGAGGTTATTGATATTTCTCCGAGCAATCTTGATTCAAGCTTGTGCTTCTTCCAGCCCAGCGTTTCTCATGATTACTCTGCATATAAGTTAAATAAGCAGGGTGACAATATACAGTGTTGATGTAGTCCTTTCCTGATTTGGAACCAGTCTGTTGTTCCATGTCCAGTTCTAACTGTTGCTTCTTGACCTGCATACAAATTTCTCAGGACACAGGTCAGGTGGTCTGGTATTCCCGTCTCTTTAAGAGTTTTCCACAGTTTGTTGTGATATAGTCAAAGGCTTTGGCATAGTCAATAAAGCAGAAGTAGATGTTTTTCTGGAATTCTTTTGCTTTTTCGATGATCCAACAGATGTTGGCAATTTGAGCTCTGGTTCCTCTGCCTTTTCTGAATCCAGCTTGAACATCAGGAAGTTCAAGGTTCACATACTGTTGAAGCCTGGCTTGGAGAATTTTGAACATTATTTTGCTAGCATGTGAGATGAGTGCAATTGTGCAGTAGTTTGAACATTCTTTGGCATTGCCTTTCTTTGGGGTTGGGATGAAAACTGACCTTTTCCAGTCCTGTGGCCACTGCTGAGTTTTCCAATTTGCTGGCATATTGAGTGCAACACTTTCACAGCATCATCTTTCAGGATTTGAATGAGCTCAACTGGAATTTCATCACCTCCACTAGCTTTCTTTGTAGTGATGCTTCCTAAGGCCCACTTGACTTCGCATTCCAGGATGTCTGGCTCTAGGTAAGGGATCACACCATCGTGATTATCTGGGTCATGAAGATCTTTTTTGTACAGTTCGTCTATACACCTTTTTCTTGCCACCTCTCCTTAATATCTTCTGCTTCTGTTAAGTCCATACCCTTTCTGTGCCCATCTTTGCATGAAATGTTCCCTTGGTATCTCTAATTTTCTTGAAGAGAATCTCTAGTCTTTCCCATTCTATTGTTTTCCTCTATTTCTTTGCATTGATCGATGAGGAAGGCTTTCTTATCTCTCTTTGCTATTCTTTGGAACTCTGCATTCAAATGGGTATATCTTTTCTTTGCTCCTTTGCCTTTCACTTCTCCTCTTTTCACAGCTATTTGTAAGGCCTCCTCAGACAGCCATTTTGCCTTTTTGAGTTTCTTTTTCTTCACGTAACCCTCTCCTGATGGACCTTTAGGTTGTTTGCTAGCTTCATTCCTTTTTTTTTTAGTCACTGGCAGCACTGCCAACAGGTTTTTGCCCTTCACCAGTGCTAGCACAGCAGTACTTTATAAATGTTTGTCAGTCTGATAGTGAAAATGTTACTGGTTTTACTTATTTTTTTAAAAATGGTTTATTTTTGGCTGTGCTGCATCTTCATTGCTGCGTTCCCGCTTTTCTTGGGCTGTGGTGCGCGGGTTACTCTTGAGTTGTGTGCAGGCTTCTCCGCTGCGTTGGCTTCTCTTGCGGAGCATGGGCTCTAAGGTGCGCGGGCTTCCGTAGTTGCAGCGTGCCAGCTTAGTTCCCCATGGTGTGTCCCTTCCGGGATCAAACCCGCGTCCCTTGCATTGGCAGGTGGATTCTTAACCACTAGACCACCAGGGAAGTCTTCTATCTTGTTTGAAAGGCAGTTTTTTAGTTACGAGTGTGGTAATGCATCCTTTTCTGTGATTCAAAGCTATTGATGTTTCTCTCTTTTGTGAATTGCCGTTCTTCTTTTGCGCTTGGCCTTCTCCTTGTAGATCTGTCAGTGCTCTTGTCTATTAAGGAAACTAGCCCTCTGCCGTGGGTTTCAGACTTTTTTGTCTCTAGTGTGTTTGCCCACTGACTTAAATTTTTTTAAAGTGTGGTTATTGCTAATTTTGTTTATTCATTAAAATTTTGTATTTTTTTCTGTTGATATGATTGACGTATAATCATATAATTGTTACATTAGTTTTGGTTGTACAACATACTGCTTTGATATTTGTATGTACAGAATAATCACCATAATTGGTTAACATCCATCACCTCACACAGTCACAATTTTTTTTACCCCCTTTTAAGGTCTACTCTGTTGACCTTAATTTTCATGTTGTCCATAAATGTGTGGGCTCTGTGTCTTTTTCTTGGGCTGTGTGTCTTATTTAGACGAATTTCCTTACTCTCAGGTCATTAAGGAAAAATCTCAAATGATCAACATTGTTAGTCATTCAGTAGGGAAAGGCAAGTCCCTGCACAGGGACGTGGCATGTCACACTCACCGTGGTGGCTGTGATAAAAAGCACAGCAGAAACAAGCACTGACAATGATGTACGGAAATTGGAAACTTTGCCCACTGCTGGCAGGAATATAAAATGTGCAGCACTTTGGAAAACCAACCATCTTTCCGTCCCTTAAATGATTAAACATGGGTTACCCTTTGACTGGCAAGTCCCCTCCTGGGTTTACACCCAGGAGAATTTAAAAATTGAAACTTGTACACCAGTATTTATAGCAACATTGTTTATAACAGCCAAGAAGCAGAAATGGCACAATTGCTCATCAGCTGATGAGGTAAACATCATGTAGCCTATCCATATAATTGGTACTATTCAGCCATAAAAATGAGCGACGTGTGCTGTGCCCTGCCGTGTGGTCGAACCTTGGAGATAATCACGTCCAGTGACAGAAGCCACAGACAGAAGACCGTGTATGGCATGATTCCGTGTATGTGAACTGTCCCCAGCAGGCAAATCATAGAGGTGGAAAGTGGTTGCCAGGAGTGGGGGGCATGGAGAACGGGGAGTGACTGCTGGTAGGTGTGGAGTTTCTTTCTGCGGTGATAATTATGGTGATGATGGTTTTGTAAATATACTAAAAGTCATCGAATTGTGCACTTTAAGTGCGTGAGTAATATCTCAATAAAGTTATTTTGCTTGCACGCATGCTCAGTCGCGTCTGACTCTTTGTGACCGTATGGACTATATCCTGCCAGGCTTCTCTGTCCATGGAAGTTTCCAGGCAAGAATACTGGAGGGGTTGCCATTTCCTTCTCCAGGGGATCTTCCCGACCCAGGGATTGGCCCGTCTCCTGCATTGGCAGGCAGATTACCGCTGAGCCTCCCCGGAAGCCCAAAGCTATTTTAAATATTTCTTCTAATTACTTCTAGTACTTTTAGCCTTTATTTTCACTTTTATAGTTCATCTGGAGTTTATTCTGATGTAATAAGTGAGGGGAGAAATTAATACTGTAGTTTTAATGTGTTTTAACATTTTATAATATTTCCTCATGTTTTTCAAAAATGTCTTGGCTGTATGTGCACTTTTATTTTTCCATATGAATTTTAGAATTTCCTTAAATAGTGAAAAAAATCCTGTTTGGTTTTTCAGTGGGATCGTGTTTTTAAAAATAGACTAATTTAGAGAATTGGCACCTTTAAATACTTTTACTATTTAAGGGAATTTCCCCAAACTTCTTATATCCCTTTATAAATATGTTTTGTGTCTCTAGTAATTTCTTTTTAATGTTTTTTGTGATTGAGTACTTTTTATAAAGAATGTTGTAAATAGGTTATTTTGTAAATAGGTTATTGATACACATAGCACAATTCAAAAGATACAGAGGAGTGTGCAGTGAAAAGCATATCTCTTCAGCTGCTACCCTCAGCCACCAATTCCCCTCCTGAGAGCAGCCCCCTCAGCCCATTTCTTGGGTGTCCTCACAGAGACACGCTTGACTTATGAGAAGAAACATACACACATATGTTGTATTTAATCACCATGGTAACAAATGTAGCCCAGTGTTCTGGACCAAGTGTTTTCTTAGTATATCGACCCACGTTGCCTCATTGTTCTGTGTTTCAGAGTATCCATTGTATAGATATTGTAATGTATTTGCTAATCCTTTACTGATGACACTCTGCCTGGTCATTGGCCCCTGACTCCTGGGGGGACCTCTACCCCAGAGTCTCATCTGGTATGTCTTTTAGGGGCCTTCTCATGATCCCGACATTGACACTTGGTGGGAAGGGGCTACCCCTTTTGTGGCAGCCGTATTTTTTTAGTTTACTGTTTTGAGTAATTAAATATTTGATTAGAAAGATACTGCTTGAGAAGTCTTGCTCTCAGTTTTGTCCCCCTTTCCTTCATTTCCCTCTTCATAGGTCATCACATCATTAGTTGTTTGTGTATCCTTCGTCTACCCTGCCAGCGTTAGACGCATAGAGTAGGCTTCCCAGGTGGCACTAGTGGTAAGGAAGCCCCTGCCAGTTCAGGAGACAAAAGAGATGCCGTCTCTTATCCCTGGGTCAGGAAGATTGCTTGGAAAGGCATGGCGACCCGCTCCTGTGTTCTTGCCTATGGACAGAGGAGCCTGGTGGGCTGCAGTCCATAGGGTCGCAAAGTGTTAGGCATGACTAAAGCGACTCAGCACACACAGCACATGTGCAGATACACGTTGTTCTTCTGCCAGGATGTGCACTTCTCCATGTTCTGCTGTTCACTTCATAGATACTGGAGAGCATTCTGTATCAGCACACAGTTTCCTCAGTCTTTTTTTTTTTTAATAGCCACATTATAGTAGTGGGCCCGTGTCGGGAGGCACCGTCATGTATGAGCCCTCCGTTGACGGACATGTAGGTGGTTCCCAGAGTATATGGCCTTTCATCTCTCTCTGTATTCAGGCTCAGCTGTATCCACAGAATAAAGTCCCCAAATGGACTCTCCAGATTAGAGGTTTGTACTCTTGACTTGATGTGAGAGTTGGACTGTGAAGAAAGCTGAGCGCCGAAGAATTGATGCCTTTGAACCGTGGTGTTGGAGAAGACTCTTGAGAGTCCCTTGGACTGCAAGGAGATCCAATCAGTCCATTCTGAAGGAGATCAACCCTGGGATTTTTTTGGAAGGAATGATGCTAAAGCTGAAACTCCAGTACTTTGGCCACCTCATGCGAAGAGTTGACTCATTGGAAAAGACTCTGATGCTGGGAGGGATTGGGGGCAGGAGGAGAAGGGGACGACTGAGGATGAGATGGCTGGATGGCATCACTGACTCGATGGATGCAAGTGTGAGTGACCTCCGGGAATTGGTGATGGACAGGGAGGCCTGGCGTGCTCCAATTCATGGGGTCGCAGAGTCGGATACGACTGAGCGACTGAACTAAACTGAACTGAACTCTTGACTGACGTGGCCAGATCACCTTCCACTGGCCTCAGGCCATTTCCCACACCCTGAGTGCTGTCCCCACAGGGTCACCAGAAGTATGGTCTGAAAAAGTAATAGCTCTGCGGACTTGCTGTCTTCTGAGCTGGTGAAGCTTAACCGGTTTGAAGTAGAGCAAAATGCCAAAGTGGGGGCCTTCACTCAGGAAGTAGTGATTAGGTGGTTCGGAGCCTGCCAGATTCCCTTTCCTGCAGCTCCTCCGCTTCCCACCTGCAGGCCGTGCTACACCAAAGGCTTATCCTGCTCTCCCAGCCTGCAGGGAGAGCTGGCCCCGCCCCGTTACATCCCACAGGCCTAGCCGCAGGGAGCTGCTCTGCTTAGGCTGGTTTCCAGAGGCTTGTGTGCATGTGTTTGTAAGTCCAAAGTGGCCCAACGGGGTGGAAGCTGGTGGTTAGCTCCCCACCCCAAAGTCTGTCTACTTCCCTCCCTCCCTCCCTCCCTTCTTTACCCTCTCCCTCCCTCTCCTCTTTCCTTCCTGCCAACCTCCCTCCCACCTCCCTCCTGTCCTTCCTTCTTTTGGTGAAAGGCATGCCGTCTATAAAGGAATGCATGTAAAAGGAAATGCATGCCATCTAAAAAGGAATGCATGTTTCTAAAAGCAGCATAAAGGAATCCCTGTTGCCCACCTCAGGAACAGATGCCACCTTCCCTCGAGGGCACTGTGCACCCTCCCTTGAGGCCACTGTGCACCCTCCCGATTTGTCCCCTTCTCTCTCCCCCAGAGGTGACCACTGACTTGAACATTCTGGATCTTATTCCCTTGCTTTTCTTTTTATTTCTGCATGTGTGTATATGTATGGATGTACATATGTACACACAGTTTGTTGAAATCATCCTGCATATATTCTCCTGTGACTTTCTTGGGTCAGCGTTGTTTTCGTAGCTTTATGGGGTAATGTGCATCGCCTGCTTCCTCGGTTGTGTTACTCTACCTTCACTTCTTTAGGTGTGATTCCTGCCGGAAGCATGGGTACTGTTGGATCGCTTGGTGTGCTCCAGGTCTTGGCTGTAAGATCCGCCCATGGCACGTTCTATAAGATTCCCTCACGCGAACGTGCTGCCTCTGGTTCCTCCATCCTTAGCACAGGCATGGGGCTACTGCTCGCCCAGGGCTTCTGGAGACGAGGCTCTGGGTGTGTCCTTGTGCAGGCATCCTGCCCGCCGGCACACGGGTGCGTTTCCATAGGGTGCGTGACTCATGTGGAGTTGCTGCATTTAGGGTGTGTGTTTTTACTCCACACTTGACTTTTTCAGAGTGGATCTGGATTTACTTTCCATCAGCTCTGTGAGACTCCCCACTGTGCTGTATCCTCACCAGAGCTTAGCATTTCCAGATGTTTTAAATGTTTGTCAGTTTGATGGTTATGAAATGACATTTCAGTTGTGATTTTTAACTGCGTTTTAATGGATTGCTAATAAAGTTTTTTCGGTGGTTTATTAGCCGTATTCCTTTTCTGTGAAATGCTGTTTTTATTTTATGTTTTTTTGCTTCTATCTTTTTCTTCTTGATTGTAAAGAATATACCTGCAATGTGAAAGACCCAGATTCAATCCCTGGGTTAGGAAGATCCCCTGGAGAAGGGAAGGGCTACCCACTCCAGTATTCTTGCCTGGAGAATCCCCATGGACAAAGGAGCCTGGCAGGCTGTACAGTCCACGGGGTTGCAGAGAGTCAGACATGACTAAGCAACTAACACTTTCACATATGTGTTTCTTATGGGTGCTAATCTTTTATCAATAACACCCTTTGTCAATTGTTGCACATGTGTTCTCCTAGTTTGTAGCTCACCACTTCACTCTCGGCCAGATGTATGTTTTTCAGAGGGAGATGGAGTTTTTGTTTGTTTTGATGAACAGAAGTTCTAAATTTTAACTTTGTTTAATACCAGTCTTTTCCTTTATGAATTATCTCAGTGTTCTGTGAATGAAGGTGCATGGGTCAAACTAGACTTACTATTTTTGTAAATAAAGTTATATCAGAGCATGGATATGCCCATTCTTTCATGTGTTATCTGTGACCACTCTTCTGCTGCAGCAGCAGAGTTGAGCAACAGGGCTCAAAACTCCTAAAGTATTTACTGTCTGGCCCTTTAAAGATATCTGCTTTTTCTATGAGAGTTGTTCCCTAATTTCTACCAAGTGGAAATGGATGAGCAAGTCTGTCAGCACCTTTTTCCCATCAGCACCTTATTTTTTTAATGTTTATTTTTATTTCTTTTATTTGGCTGTGCCAGGTCTTAGTTGTAGCATGTGGGAGCTTTGCTTTTCCTTGTGGCCTGCGGGGTCTTTAGTTGCAGCATGTGGGATGTAGTTCCCTGACCCGGGCCCCCTGCGTTGGGAGTGCAGAGTCTTAGCTACTGGACCACCAGGGAAATCCCAGAAGCCTCTTATTTGCAGGTTTTATATTTCTCTCTCTTGGTAAACTTTCTCATGGATTTCATTTTCCAGATTAGCAAAGAATTGCAAACTAGCTATCACAGGCTAATTCTGGTTATAAAACAGTTATGTTTGGTTCAAACCTTTTAAAAAAGTAAATGCAAGCGTTTAAAGTCAGATTTGACATGAATATTTGAGTTTCTGATTTCTTTTGAAAAATTAGAAGTTCAGAGAGTCTTGGCCTGTGTGCTGCAGGGGTGACCCTCCCTGAGGGTGGAGGTTGGCTGCCCCTGCAGACACCATCCTTACAGCTGTGCTCTCAGTCGCTCCTTATTCCGAGCCCGTTACTACCATTTCTTTTGCTGCATTATTTTTTTGTGTAGTAGAGTTAATTATACTGATTGACTGTTTACAGGCCTACTTCACTTTATAGTGCTTTGCTTCATTGCATTTCACAGATAATTGCATTTCTTACAAATTGAAGATTTGTGGCAACCCTGCGTTGAACTAGTCTGTTAGCACTGCTTTTTCGATACTATCTGCTCACTTCATGTCTGTGTCTCCCAGTATTTCAAACCTTTTCATTATTTTTATATTTGTTACAGTGATCTGTGATTTTTGATGTTTTGCTCTTGTAATCGTTTTGGGGTACCACAAACCACAAGCTGTATAAAGTGTGGTAAAATGCTATCAAATAGCATCACATACTACAGAGAAACCTTTGTGAAAGGGAGAGATTGAGAAATTGCCACAGGCACTCCAGCTTTCAGCACCAGCACCCTCGTCAGTCAGCACCCACCGGCATCAGAGCAAGACCTCCACCAGCAAAGAGATTGGGACTTGCTGGAGTCTCAGATGATGGGTAGCATTTTTTAGCAATAAAGCATTTTTCAATTAAGGTCTGTACCTTGTGTTTTTAGACGTAATGCTGTTGCACACTTAATAGACCATAGTATAGTGTGAACATAGCTTTTATATGCACTAGGAGACCCCCAGATTTGAGTGACTTATCCCAGTAGTTGCTTTATTGTTGTGGTCTAGAACTGAACCTGCAGTATCAAACCAGCCTTGCATTTTTGAGGTAAACCTGCTTGGTCGTGATGCAGTATTATTTTTATATATTAATGGGTTTTCCTTGCTTATATTTTATTAAGGACCTCCATGTCTGTGTCCATGAGGGATATTGGTATATTATTATTATGGTGTGTGTGTCTATGTGATGTCTTTTTCGGGTTTTGATATCCTCAAAAATTGAAGAGAAGCAATTCCTTGTTCTATTTTCTGAAACTTTGTGTAAGACTGGTGTTATTTCTTCCTCGTAACTGATAGAATTCAGTAGAAATTCAGGTCTTCTGTAGAATTTGTGACAATACCCTTCACTCCTGGTGTTTATGATTGGTATTCTCTTCTGTCTTCATCAGTCTAGCTAGGAGCTTATCTTCTGTTGATCTTTGTCAAGAATCAACTTTGGCTTTGTTCATTTTCTCTATTACTTGTCCATTTTCTATTTTATTGATTTCTGCTCTTCATCATTTCCTCCTTTCTCCTATGTTTGGGTTTAGTTTTGTACTTCTTCTTTGTTGTTGTTGTACTTTAAGGTGATCTCTCAGGCCGTTGGTTTTAAGCCTCTTTTCTAACATAAGCATTTAAAACTGTTAAGTTTCCTGCTACATGCTTCTCTAGGTGTATCCCACAACTTTTAATATATTGTATTTTCATTAAGTATTAAATGTTAACTAATTTCACTTGTAATTTCTTCTTTGACCCATGGATCATTTAGAATGTGTTAATTTCCAGATAATTGAGGTTTCCTAGATATTTTATATATATATATGCTGCTGCTGCTACTAAGTCGCTTCAGTTGCGTCCAACTCTGTGCAGCCCCATAAACGGCAGCCCACCAGGCTCCACCGTCCCTGGGATTCTCCAGGCAAGAACACGAGTGGGTTGCCATTTCCTTTTCCAATGTGTGAAGTAAAAAGTGAAAGTGAAGTTGCTCAGTCGTGTCTGACTCTTCGCGACCCCATGGACTACAACCCACCAGGCTCCTCCGTCCATGGGATTTTCCAGGCAAGAGTGCTGGAGTGGGGTGCCATCGCCTTCTCCAATACACACACACACACACACACACTTTTATTTATTAATTTTTGGCCGTGCTGGGTCTTCGTTGCCGCTCAGGCTTTCCTCTGTTTACGGGGAGCAGGGGCTCTTCTAGTTGTGGTGCGTGGGCTCTCGAGTGCGCAGGCTTCAGCAGCTGCAGCACATGGGCTCGGTCGTGGCTGTTCCCCGGCTCTGGAGCACAGGCTCAGCAGTTGTGGGGCACAGCCTTAGTTGCTCCGTGGCATTGTGGGATCCTCACAGATCAGGGGTTGAACCCGTGTCTCCTGCATTGGCAGGCGGATTCTTTACCCCTGAGCCAGCAGGGAAGCCTGGTATTTTATTATGATTGATTCTAAATTAATTCTGTTGTATTTAGAGAGCTTACTCTGTATGATTTCATTCCTTCTAAAATTTATTGAGACTCTGGCCCACTTTATGGTCTTTCTCAGTGAATATACCGTGTATACAGGAAAAGAATGTTTTCAAGAACTGTATTTTGCAGTTGCTAGGTATATAGTACTGGATGAATATCCATCAAGCAAAAGTGTTTCATACTGTAACTCGGATGATCTGTGTCTTGATTTGTTTTTTCGCTCTAGTTCTGTCATTTATTGAGCCAGGTGTCAAAATCTCCACCTATGATTGTGCAATTGTGTTTTTTCTTTTGATTCTTTCAGTTTTGATTTCATTTATTTTGAAGGTGTGTATTAGACAAATATGTTCATGATTAAGTTTTCCTGATGAACTGCATCTCTTTAAAATTTATTTAGTTGGGAGATAATTACTTTACAATATTGTGATGGTTTTTGCCATACATCAACACGAATCAGCCATGGGTGTACATGTGTCCCCCCATCCTGAACACCCCTCCCCGCACCCTCCCCACCTCATCCCACTGGGTTGTCCCAGAGCACCGGCTTTGGGTGCCCTGCTTATTGCTTTGAGCTTGCGCTGGGCATCTATTTTACATGATAATATACATGTTTCGTGCTGTTCTTTCAAATCATCCTGTCCTCGCCTTCTTCCACAGAGTCCAAAAGTCTGTTTTGTACATCTGTGTCTCTTTTGCTGCACTGTGTGTAGGATCATCATTACCATCTTTCTAAATTCCATATATATTTGTTAAAATACAGTATTTATGTTTCTCTTTTTGACTTCACTTTGTATAATAGGCTCCAGTTTCACCCACCTCATTATAACGGACTCAAATGTGTTCCTTTTTATAGATGAGTAATATTCCAGTGTGTATATGTACCACAACTTCCTTATCCATTCATCTGCTGATGGACATCTAGGTTGCTTCCATGTCCTAGCTGTTGTAAATAGTGCTGCAGTGAACATTGGAGTACGTGTCTCTTTCAGTTCTGGTTTCCTCAGTGTGAAATCCTCACTGCCCAGCAGTGGGATTGCTGGGTCGTGTGGCAGTTCTATTCCCAGTTTTTTAAGGAATCTCTACACTGTTCTCTGTAGTGACTGTACTAGTTTGCATTCCCACCAACAGTATAAGAGAGTTCCCATTTCTTCACACCCTCTCCAGCATTTATTGTTTGTAGGCTTTTTGATGGCAGCCATTCTGACCTGTGTGAGATGGTACCTCATTGTGGTTTGGATTTGCATTTCTCTAATAATGAGTGATGTTGAGCATCGTTTCATGTGTTTATTAGCCATCTATATCTCTTCTTTGGAGAAATATCTGTTCTTTTGCCCACTTTTGATTGGGTTTTGTTTTTCTGGTATTGAGCTGCATGTATCAGTTCAGTCGCTCAGTCATGTCTGACTCTCATGCAACCCCCTTTGCAGCACGCCAGACTTCCCTGTCTATCACCAACTCCCGGAGCTTATGTCAAACTCATGTCCATCGAGTCGGTGCTGCCATCCCACCATCTCATCCTCTGTCGTCCCCTTCTTTCCCTGCCTTCAATCTTTCCCAGCATCGGGGTCTTTTCCAATGAGTCAGGTCTTTGCATCAGGTGGCCTAAGTATTGGAGTTTCAGTTTCAGCATCAGTCCTTCCAATGAGTATTCAGGGCTGATCTCCTTTAGGATGGACTGGTTGAATCTCCTTGCTGTCCAAGGGACGCTTAAGAGTCTTCTCCACACCACAGTTCAGCTGCTTGTGTATTTTGGGGATTAATTCTTTGTCAGTTGTTTTGTTTGCTATTGTTTTCTCCCATTCTGAAGGCTGTCTTTTCACCTTGCTTATAGTTTCCTTCGTTGTGCAAAACCTTTTAAATAGATCCTATTTGGTTATTTTTGTTTTTATTTCCATTACTGGTGGGTGGGTCATAGAGGATCTTGCTGTGAACTACAACTTCTATCATTCTGATATAGTCTTCTTTTTCCCTGGTAATACTTTTTATTTTGCAGTCTACTTTGTCTGATCTAATGTGGCCACGCCCACCTTTTTAATCCGTATTTTTACCTAGCATTTCTTTTTTTTTTTTTTTTCATTTATTTCCTTTCCAAAAGGAAAATCCCACCATACAGCATGTGGGACCCCAACCAAGGATGACACCCACACACTCTGCAGTGGAAGCATGTAGTCTTAACCCCTGGACCACCAGGGAAATCCCTGTGTTTTATATTTTAAGTGATTGTTTTGTGGTGGTGGTTTAATCACTAAGTCTTACCCAACTCTGTGACCCAGTGGACTGTAGCTCACCGGGCTCCTCTGTCCAGGAGATTTCCCAGGCAAGTACTGGAGTGGGTTGCCATTTCCTTCTCCAGGGCATCTTCCCAACCCAGGAATCAAACCTGTGTCTCCTGCATTGTAGCCGGTTATTTTGTGGACAGTGTATAATTAGGTCTTGCTCTATCAATTCTGACAATCTTTGCCTTGTAATTGGAGTGTTTAGTCCATCGACTTAAAATGTATTTATTGATAACAGTCCGGCCTATCTCTGTGCTGTTATTTGTCCCTCTCTTCTACCTTTCCTGTAGTCTTTTGGCTCAAGTAAATATTTTTTAGAATTCCATCTTGGTTTACTAATGTTTTTTAGCTACACCTCTTTGTATCATTTTTTTTGGTTACTCTGGAGAGTGTAATGTTCACCCATGACTTCTCATAGTCTCTTTAGAATTAGTATTGTAATACACCATAGTGAAAGTGAAGTCGCTCAGTCGTGTCTGACTCTTTGTGATCCCATAGACTGCAGCCTACCAGGCTCCTCCGTCCATGGAATTTTCCAGGCAAGAGTACTGGAGTGGGGTGCCACTGCCTTCTCCTGTAATACACCATATAGACTGTAAAAACCTTGCAACTGTATGGGTGCATTTCCTCCTTCCGCCCTATCCTTTATGTTACATTTGTTATATGCACTGCATGTACATATGTTAGAAACCCCACAAGACAGTATTTTAATTTTTGATTTAACCTTAGGTAAAATAGTGTTTTAATTTTTGTATGTATTACATACTTTCAATTTATTTTAATTTTGGCTTTAAACATTGGTAAAACAGTGTTTTAATTTTTTATGTATTTTAAAGAAACTATAGAAAACTTCTTTAGTGTTTACCTAGGCTATTTCTGATGTCCTGCATTCTTTTTGAAGATCCAAGTTTCCATCCCATAGCATTTACATTCAGCCTGAAGAACTGTAGCATTTCTTTTAGTTCAGGTCTGCGATTTATGACAAGATATTGTACCATTGTCTTTCAGCCTCCATCATTTCTGTTGAAAAGTTAGCTGTCATTCAAATTATTGGTTCCCCAAATAAAGTCTTGTTTTTTTCTAGTTGCTTCCAAGATTTTCTCTACTTATTTTGTTTTCAACAGTCTGATTACAATGTGCCTAGGTGTTTTTCTTTGATATTATCTTGCTAGTGGTTCATTGAAGTTTTGACTCTGTAAATTTGTCTTTGACCAAGTTTGGGGAAATTTTCCAGTTATTATTTCGTCAGATATTTTTTCCTGCCCTATTCTCTTTCTCCTCTCCTGGGATTCCAAATGTTAAACTCCTTTCTGTTGTCCCACATATATCTGAGATCCTGTTCATTTATTTGTAATCTATTTCACCTTGAATAATTTCTGTCAATTTATTTTCAAGTTCATAGACTTTCCTCTGTTGTTTCCATTTGGTTGTTAAGCCTCCTAGTTAATTTTTAAGTTTCAAATATGATATTTTCTATATGTAGGATTTCTGCTTAGTTTTTCTTTTATAGTTCGTCTCTGAAATTTCTCATCTTTTGTTTTGAGCATATTTTGCCTTATGACACATAGTATCATTATAATGGCTGTTTTAAAACCCATGTACACCAGTCTTCATTGACTGACACTTCTCTTGAACAAGGATTACATTTTTCTGTTTCTCTGTTTGCTGAGTAACTTTTTATTGCATCCTGGACATTATGGATGTTGCCTTGTGGAATTTCTGGATTCTGTTATGTTCCTCTGAAGGGTAGTTATTGTTTTAAAGGTGGATATTAATCTGGTTGTCCCCAGCTGCTAACATTTTCTCTTAGGCAGTGTTTGACCCATTTTTCTTTAACTGGACTGCTTGTGATTTGGACCGGAGGTCAGCCAGAGACTTGGAATTATTATTCCCCAAATTGGAGGCTCCCTCTTTCTGGGCTTTCTCCCCTTCACTGTCCATATTCTGTGGTTTTCCGAATCTCTCCTCTGGCTCTTTCGGCCAGAAAAGTACACATCATGTGTGTTCTCTCTTAGAGTGTTCGCCACCCTTTGTTGAACCTGCGCTTATTCTGTGTTCTTCCCTTTGACTGTCCGGAATCCCCCTGCTTTGTTGACTCTCCAGGGCCTTCTGTAGTCTTGTTGTTGTTCCTAAGTTTGTGGTTGTTATCCACCAGTTTGGTTGATAGGATACACGTCAGCCATACAGGAAGTGGCACTCCATGTAGTAAAGACAAAAGTGAAATTGTCTTATCCACATCACACTTGAGAAAGTGGGAGATTTGGGGATATGTAATTCCAGAAGAAAACTCAGTCCATTTCTCACAGTTTAAAATAGTGTGCATGTATCTAAAGTATGTAACTTAGAGGCCATTATGAAGCAAAACCATAGTGAAACTCTGGCTGATGTATAAGAAAGATAGGTTTTTTTTAAAGAAAACAAAGCAAAAAAATATACGCAGTGTGTTTTGACTCACGTGCCTTCCTCCGTGAACCCCTATTGGCAGGTGCATTTTCAGTTGCTGCTTACTAGCCGGAACGGCCTCGCAGGATCACTGCCGCCATCTGTTGGCTGATTGAATGTGCTTCTGCTTGACTGTAGTCATGTTTTTGTTGATAAAAAGTTTCAAGACTAAAAAAAACAATTCTTCTGCATCTGATGCTTTGGCCTATAGAGAAATATGGATGTTCTTGCCTTCAGAGAGTTTGACACTAAGCGATATAAGCTTGTTCCTGCCCTAATTCGGTGAGATGTTATATATTAAGAAAAAGTTGATAGAAGAAATTACACAAACGGGCTTGTAACAAGTTTTAAATTAGTGGCATGGAAAATAAGTGCTCTGATTTATAGTAGGGAGAGATTATTGTGTCCTGGGAGGGGGGCCTGATGAAAGGAGGGGCCTCACACTGGGTCCTGAAGCAGTTTAGGTGGAAAGAAATGGCAGGTAGAGGAGGCAGTGTGAGCACTGGCAGATGTGTGTCAGATTCAGACCGTCTGTGCTTCCCATTCGGTGACCCCAAACCACCAAACAGATTCAGATGTTGTAGCCTGACACTGTTTGCCCAGGCTGCAGCATCTCCTGGGAGCAGGCCAGGCCGGCCACTCGCTCTCTGCTGCGGGGTGCCGCTGCTGCTGGGCCTGTCCCTGGACAGAGTCAGCAGGTCACGTGTGTGTGTCGTCACACACTTGTATGCACCTTGACATTTATGTCTGCGCTACACTGGTGCCTCCACTTGCAGCATGGCAGGTTCACCCTGGCCTCCCCGCCCTTGACTTGTGCTCAGCGCTCGGTCTGCTGCTGCTGCAGTGCTTGTATGCTGTCCTTTCTGAGCCTAGCTTTACAGGGTACGCTTAACCCTTGAAGAGCCCACTTTGAATTGCGAGGGTCCCCTTGTGGTTTTTTCCTGTAAGTAGGTACTGCAGTACTGCACAGTCCGCAGCTGGGTGGAATCCACGAGTGTGGATGTGGTTGTGTTGGAGGGCCAACTGGAGGGCCATACTTGGGTTTTCAACTTCACGGGGTGGGGGTTTCTGTGCCCTTTACCCCCCCACACACGTGACTTAGGTGGGCGCTCTCAGGGCAGCTGTGTTATTCGTCATACAGCTGTGCATGCTTGTTCCTGCTTGCATTTCATTTCATGTTCTCCACACACTCTGGTTGCTCTTAACTATTTACTCTTTGGGTTTGTGAAACACGACCATGGTTCTAAGAGGAGGGAAGAGGATGCTCAGAAATGTCATTTCCCCTCAGCTCTGCTCCCTCATCCCCACCCCTCCTTTCTCCATTCTAGTCCCACACATCTGTTATGGGTCAAATCGCAAGTCCCCCAAAGATGGTGAAATTCTGACCCCAGGACCTGTGAACACGATCCTATTTGAAAATGGGGTCTTTGCAGAAGATCCAGTTAAAGATCGTTATGGTGGGCCGTTATCCAATAGGATGTGTCCTTATAAAAAGGGGAATTCCAACCCAAGGGCAGACATGAGCAGAGGGGGACACTGCCGTCTCCAAGCTGAGGTGCCCTGAGGCCCCCGAGGCTGGGGAGCGGGTAGAGTGGGTTCCCCCCTGCATCCCTGTCAGCACTTGGGCTTCACGCCTCCAGCCTTTGGAGCTGGGAGGTGGCAGACTTCCGTTGTTTCCGTGGCCTCGTCAGGGTGCTCTGCCGCAGCAGCCCCAGGAGGCAAACAGCCCGGGTGCCCAGTTTCTTGTGGTTTAAATCGTGTGCCCCCAGAGACGTGTGCACGCCCTCATCTGTAAGCGTGACCTTATTTGGAAAGAGGGTCTTTGTCAATATAATAAGATGAGATCATATTGGGTTAGAGTGAGCCCCAAACCCAGTATAACCGGTGACTCAGGAGAGAAATTTGGACACAGGAGACCCCCAGGAAAGAGAGGCTGTGTGAGGACAGAGGCAGAGATGGGGGCGAGGCAGCCACGAGCCCAGGGGAGGTGTGGACAGACTGCCCTTCGGGGCCCCGGGAGGACTCGGCCCTGCCGGCACCTTGGTTTTGCACTTCTGGCCTCTGGAACCAGGAGAGATGAAGTTTCTGTGGTTATAAGCCACCCTGTCCCTTGTTATGACAGCCTTAGGAATTGAATACACGGTCTCATTAGCTTCTGGTTTATCCTTCCTGTTGCTTTTGCACAAACGAGTGGGAACGTGGATATTTCCCTGTATCTCTTTCTTCCATGAAGGGTAAATGTGCAATAGATAACTCTTGATCACCTGGAGCATTATTTTCAACAGCACAAGACAGGAAACAGTTTAAACATCCATCAGTTGAACACTAGTTAAATACTCATTCAGTACAGTGGATTATTATTTGTTCATTAAAAAGAATAAGCAGCTTTATATGTACTAAAGCAGAGCAGTCACTAAGATGTGTTCTTTTTTAAAACGTTATTATTTATTTTTGGCTGTGCTGGGTCTTTGTTGCCGCATGGCTTTTTCTCTAGTTGTGGAGCGCGGAGGCTACTCGAGTTGTGGCGTGCGGGCTTCTCATTGCAGTGGCTTCTCTTTTCAGAGCTCGGGCTCCAGGGTGCGTGGACTTCAGTACTTGTGGCACGTGGCTCAGTTGCGACTCCTGGGCTCCAGAGCACAGATGGAATAGTTGTACATATGCTTAGTTGCCCCTCGGTATGTGGGATCTTCCTGGACCAGGGATCAAACCCATGTCTCCTGCATTAGCAGGTGATTTCTTTACCAGTGAGCCACCAGGAAAGCCCCAAGATGTGTTCTTGATAAAAAATATTTATGCACAGAAGACTGGAAATAAAGTGTGCCAGTCATAATCCAACAGCCCTTTCCCCAGTCTGGGAGCAGGTTTAAAACAGGTAGTTCCTGGGGGTCTGAAAAGGAGAGGCTCTGTTATCCGCTGAATTGTTCAGTTTCGTGTGATTTCTGGTTTTCTTTGGGAGTAAAGATGGCTTACAACTGGGCGTGAGGGAATGTGACCTGTTCTTTCCTGACAGGACCAAGAGGCAGATGATGAGAAAAGGACCGAGGGTCCTTTGAGCAGGAGGTAGGACAGGAAGCGGGGCAGGGCTGCGGTCAGGGCTACTTCCCCAGGGTGGGCAGCTACAGGCCTGCGGGCTGGGACGAAGAGGTGCGCCCTGGGATGAAGAGGTGCGCCCTGGAGGTCTGGGGTGCTGCTTGGTGGGGAGCCTGGAAGGCCAGCCTGAGGCCCTTGAAGTTGGTGGGGTTGTGTTGGAATGAGTCCCCTGAAATAAAAAATATCGAGATAGAGTTGGTATCAGAAGATGAAGGTGTTGAGTTTAAGGGAGGGGACAGGTTGCATGGAGCAGTGTGCAGGCAGGGGGCCACCTGGAAGGCCAAGGACCCCGGGTGTGCCAGGGCAAGGGCGGCGGGGGAGCTGGGGAAGCTGGGGCCAGGGTCAGCGCGCCCGCGAGCCACTGCTGGAAGGAGGCGCCCTGGGACACCACACACATGCATGCACACACACTGTCCTTTACATACACACACAGACGCACAGGCTCGCTCTCTCTCTGTCCTTTCCTGAGGCCCCTGAACAGGGAGCAGTTGTTTGATGTAAGAATCTCTAAAATACTTTCAGTGTCCTCGGGCTTATGTGGCAGCGGCAGGAACACTACCAGTCTGTGCTTCCGGGGCTGCCTCCCGTCTTCCTCTGGGGGCCTCCCCATCACTCCCAATTTCAGTGGTCCAAGTGCTCGTACATGGAGGGCGATGCTCCACGGAGAACTGAGTCCAGACTGCATCCTGAGGCCCAGCCAGGTCTCACATTCCTCACTGATTTCAGCCTGAAGTCCCCTCACTTTAAAGCAGAGGGTCCCAGCTTTTGTGGGGAGCTAGGAGCGCTGTCCCTGGGAGGGGAGGCAGTGTGGGTCACACAGTCTGCTGGCGTCATACGTCAGCACCGTCTGGGACCACGGGGACCCCAGCCCCCCTGCCTGGGCTGGTACAGACTTGAATGCTGTATCCAAATGCCACTTAATTCTAGAAGAAATACCCCAGTTTTTTAGGGGGAACAGGTTAGCTGTATGGATGAAGTGAACAGTGCAGCTCGGCCAGAGAATTAAATATTCAAACTATCTGGAAACTGAATGTTTTGTAAATAAGGGTGGTTTTAAAGGTATTCCTCATATAGGTAAAGGCTAAAGTGTGTGTTATCTATAAATCCAAAAATAAGCTTAAACAGAAGGCAGATATTTACACCTTGTAGGAATGTGGAAGCTGATAACGTTGATTTTGAAAGCCACGAGTTACTTCTAAATCATTCCTTCCTGACCGCCACACATGCGTGGTGTGTAGCAGGCAGCTGCAGCTTGTCGTGGCCTAGACTTTGACACGGAGTGTCTTGTGTTAGGAGCCTTGAGAGTGCCGGGCAGCGAGCCCCTTCTGCACAGCGCCGGCCCCCGGCCAGCGTCTTCAGGGTGCTGGTGAGGACTGGCTGAATCCTGCCCGTTGGGTGGAGGGGCTGTGTGTCTTTCTGTGGCGTCCGGCAGCCACGCTGGGCCAGGGTGCAGTGTCATATGAGTGGGTTTTCCTTCTCCCCGCACAGTGGTTCCTTGGTCCACTGTGCCGAAGGAAGTTACTTAAAAGTAACTGGAGAGACATTGAATCCCGTTCCTAGTTATGAGGCACAGGAGATCATGCTCTGGTTTGCAGACTTTAAATACACTAATTTAAAAGACTTGTGGACAGGAGAGGAAAGGACTCAATGAAGATTCTTTGGAAGATGACGGGACAGTTTTGGAACATGCACATCTAAAAATTTGTCTCCCTCTTAGGGAGTATTTTTTCTCCTTTTTCCATGTTAGTTACACAGTAAGGAAGGCTGGCCTGTCGTTATTTCTGGCTCTGGGAGGGGCTGTGAGCATGGAGGCACATTGAGTTTGGTGGGTTTGTGCACCAAATCGGGGGCGCATGTGGGAAGTGGGGTCAGAAGATACCTGCCTGTTCCTGCCGTTCTTCCCCGAGTTCTCTGCGTTCTTGGTATTTGCCATGTGTGGGGCGGTGTTAGCAAAACTACCTGCCGACTACCGGCTAGATGCGCGGTGCTTGTCACTTCCGATTTCTCCTGGGTGACACTGGTTTCTGGAGCCTGCTTTGGTGTGAACAAATCAGGGTATTCTGTCCTGATGACCTGTTAATTCTTTCTTCTTCATGTTTGTCTTTTCAGGAAAACCAGTTCTGTGTCCCTGGAGGCCCCCAGCTCAGTCCTGGGGTCCCCGGCAAAGCCTGGCCTCGAGCTTCCACGTGGGACAGCCTTTCAGCTCCCAGGCTGCTGAGGACCAGGCGGAGGCGGGGCCCCTGCACTCGGTCATCAGCAGCTCGGAGGCCGTGCAGGGTGAGGCTGGTGCAGGGGGGGCTGTGCGGCCAGGTTCCCTGGAGAACGCTGCCTCCCGGGTGGGTGGGGGGGTTACTGAGGCAGAAGCAGTGCTTGAGGGAGCCACGCACTCACTTCAGATGAGGGAAGGGCTTGGTTGGAGGGAGGGGTCCCAAAACAATGCCTCCTGCGTTTCCGGCTTCCCCGGGCTTCTGACTTCCATCCTGGCGCGTCTGGCGCCCTCTGGTGGTCATCGGGAGTTGGCGCAGGTGCCTGCACATCTGCTAATGATCACCAAGCAGACGGAAGCTCAGCCCTGCGTTCCCGGGACGTGTGGAGGGAGGGCAGGATCTGGAGCCAGTCCTGCCGCGAATCCGTTTCTGGCTTTCAGATGAGACAGCAACAGAGTACTTAATGCTTGGGTTAACAGGAGTGAGGTTTTCTCCTTTGCTTTCTAAATGATTAATCTGGAAACCACCGCATTCAAGAATCGAATCCGGGGTCTGGTTGTGGAGGCAGGTCGACAGCTTCTCCGAGCAGCGGGACCTGAGACCTGCAGGCTCCGGCGAGGAGGGTGGGTGCGGGCTTGTCCGCGCTTCTCGGGGTAAGGGAAGGGAACCCCTGATCTGCTCTTCTGTCTGAGCCCCAGATAGCTGGGTTTTTTTGTTGTTGTTCACTGTTTTGAAAAATGTTTAAAACTCCTTATCTTAAAGATTTTTTGAACGTTGCAAAGCATGTTCTTCTGTGAAAAAAGACGTTAAACTTTCCTGGTTGTGTCTGTGGTTCGTTACTAGGTTCTGCCACCAAACACGAGTTCCAGGCTGAGACGAAGAAGCTCCTAGACATTGTTGCCCGTTCCCTGTACTCAGAAAAAGAGGTGCGTGCCCGCAAATCACTCCCAGCGCTGGCTGGTTCTGTTGGCAAGACTGTTTCTGTGCTATCCTGGGGAAATGCCAGCTAGTAGGTTAGCCGTGAGAAGGCATTAAATTTGGACAAGTACTGATCTTGGCTACCAATGAGAGTATTCTTACCAAAATCCATTGGGGTTTATGGACAGATATATCCAGGTGATTCTTTGAGCCACACTGAACCTGGGAAGTAATGCATTTTGCTGTTAATTTTAAAGTCTCAGGTGTTGGTGTGGGGCCCTCCCTGCTGAGGTCCATTTCTGGGGTGTTGCCCACGGGCTCTGGACCCCAGATTCACCTCCCTCATCACCTGGCTTCACCAGCCATGGTCTGTGGGGCTGAAGGAAGAAGACCCCCCTGTGTGGAGCAGAGCAGCGAGGAGCACACGGGGCCTTTGTGAGGAGACAAAGCTGCTCTGGGCTGACAGGCTGTGGTTCCATGCTCTTTGTTGCTAAAATGCAGAGAATTTGAGAGGGGTAAAGCACAGCTTGGAGGAGGCAGTGGCAGCCACTCCAGTACTCTTGCCTGGAAAATCCCATGGACAGAAGAGCCTGGTAGGCTGCAGTCGATGGGGTCACAAAGAGTCAGACACAACTGAGCGACTTCACTTTCACTTTTCACTTTCATGCATTGGAGAAGGAAATGGCAACCCACTCCAGTGTTCTTGCCTGGAGAATCCCAGGGACAGGGGAGCTTGGTGGGGGCTTCCGTCTATGGGGTCGCACAGAGTTGGACATGACTGAAGCGACTTAGCAGCAGCAGCAGCAGCAAAGCACAGCTTTCCAAAATGAAAAGACTTCCAGGAAGTATTTCCAGGTCTCGTCCTGCTAACCTCCATCCCCAGGTGGCCCCGTGACACCCAGCTGCTTCTTTCTCGGGGCCAGGTCAGCCCTCTCGTGTGCTGCATCTGACTGTAAGTGGAGCGAGGAGAAGGGTTGTGCACACCCAGGTCTGTCATGGGGCCTGAGGCCCCCTTTTCTCCTGAACGTGGGAGGTCTGGTTTGTGGCAACCCACTAGATTAAGTGAAGCTGGTGAGCCCTTCATGGAGAAGAGAAAATATGTTTTGAGGATATTTTGACATCCCTGGGCAAGAGTTGAGAAAGAAGTCGTCTCACGGGGCCCTTGCAGTTGGCAGTAACAGACTCCTAGCTCCAGGCTGATGCTGAGGAAGGGGCAGTAAAGTCAGAGGTGACAGAAAGCTGGGCCAGGGGAACGTGATCCACCTCCAGTCATCCTGTGGGCGGCTCTGGGGAAACTGGCTTTGAGGACAGCGGGAAGTCTTTATCTGGTTAAATGCTTCCCCCAGCTGGTAACACTGCTGCAGAGGCTGCTGACAGATAGGTCCTGCGGCACGGCATCTCATCTCCATTTCCATAGGTGTTCATTCGCGAGCTCATCTCCAACGCGAGCGATGCCTTGGAAAAGCTGCGTCATAAGCTGGTGTCTGAAGGCCAGGCGCTGCCAGACATGGAGATTCACCTGCAGACCGACGCCGACAGAGGCACCATCACAATCCAGGTGCCTCCCCCGATGGGCCGGGAGACGGGCTGCCTGTCCATCACGCCTCTAGGCTCCCAGTGGCCTGCTGACCACCTTGAACTGAATATAGTTCCCTGTGCTGTATACAGTAGGCCCTTGATGTTTGCCACCTATATATTCCCATTTGCATCTGCTCACCCCAAACTCCCAGTCCTTCCTTCTGCACCTGCCCTGTCCCGTGGCAGCTGCAAGTCTGTTCCCTATGTCTGTGATTCTGTTACTGTTTCATAGATAGATTTGTGTCTTATTTTAGAGTCATATCTAAGTGATACTGTGTGATAGTTGTCTTTCTCTAATCTCTCAGTCCATCCATGTTGCTACAAATGGCATGCATGTTTCCTTCTTCTTCATGGCTGAGTAACACTCCATCGTGTGTGTGTGTGTGTGTGTGTGTGCGCGTGCGTGCGTGCGTGTGTGTGCGTGTGTGTGTGTGTGTGTGTGTGGCACACACGCCACATCTTTTCTATCCATCCGTCGATGGACATTTAGCTCATTTCCAGGTCTTGACTATTGGGAACAGTGCTGCTGTGAGCATGGGGGTGCGGGTATCTTCTTGAATTGGAGTTGTATCTGGATATATGCCCAGGAGTGGGATTGCTAGATCATGTGGCAACTCTCTTTTTTTTTGAGGAACCTTCATACTGTTTTTCATAGGGGCTGCACCAATTTACATTCCCATCAACAGTGTAAGAGGGTTCCCTCTTTGAAGAGGAGCCCCATCATTCAAAGATAAGTACTGTTAACATTTCAGTATATGTCTAGTAGGGTTTGTCTACATAGCCAAACAGGTTAAAAAAGTTTTTTTGACCATTCTGCGTGGCTTGTGGGATCTTACTTCCCCAACAAGGGATTGAACCCAGGCTCTCAGCATTGGGAGCATGGAGTCCTAATCACTGGACCACCAGGGAACTCCCCTAACAGATTTTAAACCACGTAGTATTTTTTATGTAAGGTGACCCTTGAACAACCCTTGGGTTGGGGAGGCAGGCCCTCCTCACAGTCTTAAGATCCACACAGAACTTACAGTCTGTCCTGTGAATACCCAGTTCCTCCACATTTGTGGGTCTCCCTCTATGGTTCCTCTGTACCCTCAGTAGAGTTGAGTTGCATCCACAGACTCAGCCAGCTGCTGCTGCTCAAGGGTCAGCTGTGCTCTTCACATTTTTGACCGTACTTTTACTGCATGTTATTGTATATTCTCTAGTGCTGTATTTTAATTACAGCTGTTTGGATTAACAGTCTTGCTATAGACACAGCAATACTTTTGGTGGCTATTACAGTTTAGGGTCAGAAAGTTAGAAAGGCAGAAGTGGGGTTCATCAGGCGGTGGGCCTGAGGGCCATCATGTTCCCGAGGTAGCTGTTCTAGGCCCTGCTGCCTGCGTCTCTGGGGGCCATCTGTCCCTGTGGGCCTCTTCCCAGCAGGCCTGGCTCCGCTCCTCAGAACAACTGCTGGTTCGTGATCTTTGGTCTGTTCCTCTCTGCTCCGTGCGTGTGTGCCTTTCTTGCCAGCCGCTGCTGCTGTTTTAAAAGTATGTTTATGTGTGACCAGGTCCCCCGGGTTCACGGGTTCAGGGAGTTTGGACTAACACACACAGTTGTGGGCCCACCATATCACTGGGGTCATCACCCAGCATTCCCTACCCTTCCTGGCCCTCATCAGCCACTGACTTGCTTTCTGTTGCTGCGGTCTTCTATTTTCTACGATTTCACATAAACGTAGTTGCACAGGAGGTGGTCTCTTGAGTTTGGCGTGTCACTTGTCACGGTGGTTTTGAGAGTTCATGCGGTCAGACGGATCAGTAGCTTGTTCCGTTACTGAGAAGTGTTCTGCTGTATGAAGGCATCACAGCTCCAGTCTCTTCACCAGCTTCTCCAGCGAGCCCTGGAGATGATAGGGATTGAGCTGCCATGAATATTTCAGTCTTTGTATGGACACACGTTTTCATTTCTTTTGGGTAAATAACCTTGGAATAGGACTGCTGGGTTGTAAGGAAAGTGTCTGTTTAACTTTAGAAGAAACTGCCAAGCACTGCCAAAAGCTGGTGTCCCATTCTGCGTTCCTCCTGGCAGCACGTCCTTGACACACTCGTCATTGTTGGTCTTTAATTTCAGACATTTTAGTGAGCGAGCAGTGTCTCATTGTAGTTTTAGTTTTCATTTCACTAATGGTTGGGGACCCTGGTGGCTCAGAGGTTAAAGCGTCCGCCTGCAGTGCGGGAGACCCGGGTTCGATCCCTGGGTCAGGAAGATCTCTTGGAGAAGGAAATAGCAACCCACTCCAGTGTTCTCGCCTGGAGAATCCCATGGACAAGGAACCTGGCAGGCTATAGTCCATGGGGTCGCACAGAGTAGGACACAACTGAGCTATTTCACTTCACTTCACTTCACTTCCCTAATGGTTAAAGGTGTTTGCCATTCATGTATCTTCTTTGTGAAATGCCTTTCAGATTTTTGCTCATTTTTACTCAGGTTGTTTGTCATTTTATTGCATTATAAGTTCTCTGTATATTCTAGATTCGAGTCCTATATCAGATATACTTTGCAAATATTTTCTCCTAGTCCGTGACTTGCCTTTTTATTTTCTTAGGTAGTGGCTTTTGAAAAGCATAAGTTCTTAATGAAATGCAGTTTATCACTTTTATGTTTCATGCTTTTAGTTACTTATTGAAGAAGTCTCTACCTGTTCCAGAGAGATAAAAGATTTCCTGTTGTCTTTTCTTTTAGAAGTTTGGCTCTTTTAGAAGCCTTGGCTCTTACACTCAGCCCTCTGGTCACATTGGTGTCTGCGTAAGGGAGGCGGGCTGGGTGCTGCTCCGCCTGGGGCTGCTGCTTGTTTTGTTTGTTCTTCCCGTCCACAGTGATTTGTCTTGGAACCTTTGTCACAAATCGTGTGATGCTGTGAAGCTCTTCCTGGACTAGGTTTTGTCCCTGTATCTAAGTTAGTCTGTCCTCTGGTGAGGTTTCCCCAGTAAGGCCTGGCTGGTGTGACTTGAATCCGCCTTTCCTGACAACCCTGTTGTGATGTCACGGGCCGTGAGCAGGTCCGACTTGGGTGCTTGTGCCTGACGCTCCGCACACGCGCCCTGGTGTTCAGCCTGTCTGTCTCCTAGGACACTGGCGTCGGGATGAGCCGGGAGGAGCTGGTGTCCAACCTGGGAACCATCGCCAGGTCTGGGTCGAAGGTGAGGCCCCCGCCTTCCCTGGGGTGCTACCGCCACTCCCCTCAGGTCAAGCATCCTAAGGGCAGCTCTGACCAGGGCTGGTCTCAGATGCGCTGGATGCCAGCTTGAGAGGGCTGTCCACCAGCGCATTTGTGCCATTGGGGCCCCTCTGTCCAGGATTTCCCTGCATCATCATGGGGCCCTCAGAGGTAGTCTGTTATTTGCTGGATGGACCAGCTGGAGTGGATACTTTTCCCACAGCTAGAGACTGGCTGACCCCAGGTTCAAAGCCAGTCCATCCCCGCCTGACACACCCCTCTGACCAGCCTCACCCTGCAGGCCTTTCTGGATGCACTGCAGAACCAGGCGGAGGCTGGCAGCAAGATCATCGGCCAGTTTGGTGTGGGCTTCTACTCGGCCTTCATGGTGGCTGACAGAGTCGAGGTCTATTCTCGCTCAGTGGATGCAGGCAGCCTTGGGTACCGGTGGCTTTCAGATGGGTGAGTGAGTGAGTGGGCCCACATTACCCATAGAGTGTCCCCAGGGCCACCAAGGCAACTGTCACCCGCCATGCAGAGTGGGACTCCGAGGCCTGGCCTGGAAGCCCCAGGAGCTTCTTGGGCTTCTGTGGGAGGCCTGAGCCCCTGCTCAGGGTCTTGACTCCTTTTGCTGCTGGGTCCTGCTCTGCTCCAGGGCGTGTGCCTCTTCTGAGGGCATGTCCTTGATTCCTCGGGGGTGTCAGGGTCTGGCCCCTGGCCACCGTACCTCCTGCTGGCCCACCATGTTCTGGGCTTGCCTCATGGGTGGATGTCCAGGAGCATCTCAACTTTTCACGGAGGCTGGCACCTGCCATGGCTGAGGTCAAGTGTGTACTTCCTGAACACCCAGACTTCGTTTCTGAACCTGCATTCCTGCCCTGCTGGGGCACAGCCCGTGCCCCTCATCAGAACAGAGGTTTCTGTTTTATTCCACGAAAGTGGGGCCAAGTCGCCTGGGATGCAGGGTGACAGGGTGCCCCTCCACTGCAGCCCCCACGTGCCCCTGCTCTCCAGAGGCAGCACCCAGCCAGGGCTCCAGAACGTGGAGGCCTCACAGGAAGGGGTCTGGCACTCGCCGGCCACCACAGGGAACTTGAGGCCCAGAGGTTGTGCTCATGCGCAGGGACCCCGCACCCCAACCCCAGCACCACTGTCCCCGGGGGAGGGGGTCGCAGCTGGGTTCGGAAGTGGCGAGGCTCTGGCTCCCTTTCTGTTTGAGTCCTGGGGCCACACGGGCCTTGTCAGTGCTGATGGATGGACTCACCTCCCCTCTCCCTCTTAGCTCTGGGGTGTTTGAAGTTGCCGAAGCCTCGGGAGTTAGAACTGGGACGAAAATTATCATCCACCTCAAGGCTGACAGCAGAGAGTTTGCCAGCGAGGCCCGGGTTCGAGGTGAGCATGAGCCTGGGCCTCCAGGACAAGCTTGGTGGGGGCTCAGGGTCACATCTTCATCCCACTGCTGTGTGGTGTCGCTGGCCACCCGCCCGGCCTGAGTCCAGGCTCCGGACAACCAGAGTGGGCGCAGTGACGGCTACTCCCTGCTGTCCGGGTCTCACTGATGCTACTGAACATGCCCAGTGCCTTCCAGTGGTCATGTTACCCCGTGAAACCCTGATTAGGCTGCCAAGAGGTGTGCGTGTCTCACGGTGGCCTGGGCCCCCTGATCCAGTTCTGGAGCAAGTTCTACTCCCCGTGGGGGAGGGCAGGGACGAGGCCTCCCAGAGCTTTTGTGTCTAGAAGCTTCCGGTATTCATTGTTTCTGTGTCTTCCAGATGTGGTGACAAAGTACAGCAACTTCGTCAGCTTCCCTTTGTACCTGAACGGAAGGCGCATGAACACCCTGCAGGTGAGGCCTGCTGCCTGTGGGCTCGGCCACCGTGGAGCTGAGCCGCTGCCTCTCGGGCCGGCCAGGCAGATGGGCCTGCGGTGGCTGTCCGAGCCCCAGTGTGGGACGTTCTGGGCAGGAAGGGCGGCGAGACCTGTGGGTGCAGGTCCGTGTGCACCAGGAGTCACCTTCACGGCGCACGCCCCACGCTCCTGGCTGTGTTCAGTCACTCTGCCCTCAGCACCATCAGTTCTAGAAAAGGTCACCCCTGGCACACCCCCCCCCGCCCCCCCCCCCCCCGACAACCCCCCCCCNGCCCCGCCCCGGAAAGAGACCCCCACCGTCACCAGTCCCTTCCCTGAGCCCCCAGTAACCACAGTCTGCTTCCTGGTTGCTTATTCTGGACGTTTCATAGAAATGGAATCACAAGTGGCCTTCTGCGTCTGGCGTCTTACTGTGTTTTCAGGGCTCGAGCTGGTGGGAGCGCCTTGGTGCTCTCTCCCTTTCCGGCTCAATCGCCTTCCCTGAGCCTCTCACCTCCCGGCGGTTGGTGCTGGTCATGTGCGGCCTCCTGCTCGCTCTTCCTGATACTGCTGGGCATGGGGCACTGGTTCCAGAGCCGTGTGTGTGTCCATGTGTCTGTGCAGCACTGGGCACCGCGAGCTCCGCCCACACGTTGTTGGGAAGGTGTGTCTGAAACAACATCCCTTTTCCTCCATTTCCAGGCCATCTGGATGATGGACCCCAAGGACGTGGGCGAGGGGCAGCACGAGGAGTTCTACCGCTACATTGCGCAGGCCCACGACAGGCCGCGCTACACCCTGCACTACAGGACGGACGCGCCACTCAGCATCCGCAGCATCTTCTATGTGCCGGACGCGGTGCGCGCCCCCATCCGCCCCGGCCCAGCCCTCAGCTCGAACCCAGCCTTCCTGGCTTTGAGAGCCTGGAGCCCATTTCTCTCTGCTGAGCGTGCCACGTGCGTCCCCGGGACCTGTCAGGAAAGCAGAGCCCTGGGCACCCCCTTAAGCAGGTCCCTGCAGGGCTGTGTGCAGACTGCAGTCCTGGTCGGGAGCAGGCTTGGCAGACAGTGACCCTCTGGCCGTCGTGGGCCCCGCGCCAGCACGCGCTCCACTGCCGATACAGTGCGAGGGCCCATGGGCCACAGAGACAGGCGCATGGGGCTGGGTTCCAGAAGCTGCAGACATGGGAACCTGAATTTCTCTTACTTTTCACACGTCATAAGGTGCTCCTTTTTGCTTTTTTCCTGCCATTTAAAAATGGAAGAACTGTTCTAAGCTGCGTGAACAGTTGATCTGGCCTGTGGGCTGTAGTTTCCCGACCCCTGGCCCCAGCAGGTTTGGCTCTGTTCAGAGGGTCAGACCAGTCACCGTGTTTATGGGGAGGGCGGCAGTTGTCCAGAGGCCCCGCCTGGCCCAGAGCCTTGGTGTCAGGGCCAGCCTCTCCGGGCACCACACGTGCGCCCCAATCTCCTGGCCCAGGCAGCCAGGAGGGCCCCTGACTGTGCGCTCCACCTCTGCAGGGCCTGCTCCTCCTGACACTGTCCTTGCTTTGCCTCCAGAAACCATCCGTGTTTGACGTGAGCCGGGAGCTGGGCTCCAGCGTGTCGCTGTACAGCCGCAAGGTCCTCATCCAGACCAAGGCCACCAACATCCTGCCCACGTGGCTGCGCTTCGTCCGGGGTTCGTATCTCTGCCCAGCGTGTGGCTGAGGCCCTGCAGCCCTGGGAGCAGCTCCTCCTGGGAAGGCTCACCTGTGCTGAGCTCGGGGGTGGGGGGTGGTCAGTGGGGGAGCCGCATTCTCATAGCCCAGGGCCTCTTCTTGAGCTCCCGCCTCCAGACACTGGTTTCGGTTGACTGATCCATGACAGTTTTATGATTTTGAGCAAAAAATCTAGGAGGTGGCTTTCAGAGTCCAGTGGATGCTGAAATTGTAGAAACGGTCCCGGCAAAGGCTTGCTGGCCTTGCCTGCTTTTCTTCCGACCCATGAGCCAGGTCATGACCTAACATAGTGTGGGTGAATTCTGGGACGAGGGGTTGGGCAGGGAAGCCCCCAAGTATCCGCTGCTCTCACCCACGCGTGGCCACCCCTGTCCAGGTGTGGTGGACAGCGAGGACATCCCCCTGAACCTCAGCCGGGAGCTGCTGCAGGAGAGCGCGCTCATCAGGTGAGTCAGCAGACACGGCGCCTCCTGGGCAGGCCTGCCTCTGCCAGCAGAGGTGGGCTCGAAGCTGCCCAGCCTGGAGCGCAGGTGCCCGCGGAGCTGTGGTGGGGGCACGTGCAGGTCGCCTGTGCTCTGCCTCGTGGTTCCCTTCGGTTTTCGTGAGGGGTTTGGGGACTGACGTGCAGAAGCGCTGCCGCTGCCACGTGTCCCTCCCTCAGCCGAGCTCCGGCCCCGGGGCGGCCGCAGCAGGGAGGCTCCAGAGGCTGTCCTGGACGGACGAGGTGGAGGACAGGCCCAGAGCCAGGACGTCTGACCTCAGTCCAGAAGGTCACTCCTGGTGGAAAGGAAGCAAGGGCTGGGCCTGGGACCCGCCTGGAGACGCTCTTGGAATCCACGTGGGCAGGGGTGGCCATCCTCGTCTACCGTCCTGATGGCGGCCACAGCTTTGGTCTGCTGAGCGTTTATTCTCCCCCAGACCGTCCTGAGCCCCTCCTGGGTGCAGCCCCTGTCTCGGGAGTGGGACCCACTAGGTCTCCATGTCATAGTTGTGAAAACCGAGTCACAAGGAGGTCACTGCCACCAGGGAGTGAGCCTGGATTTGGGCCCACGTCTTCTGACTGCAGCCACGTGCACAGCCAGAGCTGGGCTGACCCAGACGCTGGTGGGACCAAGGCTGCAGGCGCGGGCGTGTCCAGCCATTTGGTCACTACTTGTGGTCTTCCAGGGCTGGGTTGCCATCTTTACCAGCAGAGTCAGCCTTAAGTGAAATTTTTTACAAGAAGCGTGACACAGAATCCATTTTCCTTAAGCCCTGGGAGAGTCAGCTGTCTGCCGCGTGCCCACTGGCCCCACGTCTCAGGTACACTTCTGGAGGACACACGGGTTGGAACTGCCACGTCTCCGCAGACCGCCCATGCCGCACGCCCGTTGTGTCCTCTGCAGCGAGAGGGTCCCGTCCAGGGTCACGCACACCTTTAGCTGTGGCGTTTCTCTGGCCTGGAGGCTGGCTGAGTTCCAGTCATTCCCTGACTCTTGAGACCTGTGTGCGTCTGAGGTCCCCAGGATCTCCTGGGTGGCCCCGGCGTGGGTCTTGCTGGCCCGCGTGCTCGGGTGCAGCGGGAGCACCGTGTGCGTCCTGTCAGGCGGCGAGACAGGAGCTGTCCCCTCACTGGTGCTGACACTTGTCTAATGATATGTGGGACTGGCATTTTGTAGCTGTGGGTTCATTTCTTATACATATACTTTTCTTAATATTTTTACAATTTATTTGCGTTATTGGATTTCCGTTTTACTCAGGAGTTGTGGTCTGCTACTGTCATTGATGCCCGAACTGCCCCAGGTTTAGCGGGAACTCGGCCGGGCTGACTCCTTTGCCCCCACTGTGCTTTGTCTTCCTCCTTCCCATCTGCTCCCAGCGGTGCAGAATCTGCCCGATTATCCCCAGAGTGTTACCTCTCCAGTCCTCCCCCTGAAACAAGCCTGCCCTCCCCAGCTCCACAGCTCCCTCACTGGCTCAGGCCCTGACGCCACCCTGTCCCCAGCCTGTGCCCTCTTCTGGGGTCCTTGGGCTCTGACACTGCACGCCAGGCTTCCCCAACCCTTGCCCTGCATAGACACCTCTTCGTCCCATCCAAGCTGCTGTGGCTCCCCCGACAGACACAGGCGCTGCCCTGTCCTGTTCTGCCCTGTGGCTGATGGACCGAGTTATTCAGGATGAGAATAAAAAGAGGAAAAGCTGAAATGAACGTTAAATGTTATTGTTTCCCTACCCTGAAAAGCAGGTGGTAATTTTACCTTCTTAAAGGAAGCGCAGAATACTGTTTAAACATGTGCTCTCTCTCGGGTTGCGGTCGTGGTGCCCAGGGTCTTCTGTTGCAGCGCGTGGGCTCAGTAGTTGTGGCTCAGGCTCCACTGCTCCGTGCCATGTGGGCGCTCAGCTCCCTCACCAGGGGCTGAGCCTGTGTCCCTGCACAGCACGGTGGGTCCCTAACCACTGCACCACCGAGGAAGTCCAGAGGCAGAATATTAAGGAAGTAAAAACACCCACTAAAAAAGTTGTTCAAAATTTTATGCCATTATGTAACGTTCTGGTAAATATCCAGATGCAAAAAATACCAATTTTGTAAAACTGTAGTTCACGTATAGTGTGTCCAGGGTGAAAAGTGAAAGTGTCAGTGCTCAATCGTGTCTGACTCTTTGCAACCCCAAGGACTGCAGCCCGCCAGGCTCCTCAGTCCATGGGATTCTCCGGGCAAGAATACTGGAGTGGGTAGCTGTTCCCTTCTCCAGGGGATCTTCCCGACCCAGGGATCAAACCCAGGTCTTTGCAATGCAGGCAGATTCTTTACCATCTGAGCCACCAAGGAAGCCTCTATCCAGTATAAACCAAAATTGAAATATACATGCATGGATCATAATTATGAAAAATACAATGTACAACAAGTAGTTTTTTGCATACTTAGTATATATGTGTACTCTGTAATTTATCCATACTGGGATCTTTCTGGTTTTTCTTTCAACTCAGGCACTTTTTCATGTCATTAAGAATCATGTTAGAAGGTATAATTTTTAATGGCGTGTAGTTTTCCATCATTCATTTCAACCTGTTCTCTCCTGTTGAACACAAGCTTGTTCATAATTGTGTTTTATGTGCTATGGTGAAAATCTTTACCAGCTGAGCCACAAAGGAAGCCCTAGGGGTTCCTGCCTCTAGGGGGTATCTGTCTCCTTAACTGGCATTGACCACAGGTCACCCTTCCTTTCTGGGATGTCTTCACTCCTCTGATTATTAGGTGGCTAACATCCTTCTGTTTGATGGTATTCCGTGAAAGTTGCTTTCTTGTAATAAATGCTTTTCTGTTCTGTAGAAAACTCCAGGGCGTTCTGCAGCAGAGACTGATAAAATTCTTCACTGACCAGAGTAAAAAAGATGCTGAGAAATATGCCAAGTTTTTTGAAGATTATGGCTTGTTTGTGAGAGAGGGAATCGTAACCACAGCTGAGCAGGAGGTCAAGGTACAGTCTGGGTCTCGGGCCTTCCTCTGGGTGGCCTCGGACCATGGAGGACACCGCTGAAGAGCAGACACCTGCTGGGACGTGAGGATGGCCAGCCGCGCTCCCAGGGGTCAGGCCTCTGGACCCCACAGGTGGTCCCAGCAGGCCTGGCTCCGCCAGGGCCCCTGCCTATGGCCAGAGGGATGGAGGTGTGCGCCGTCTCCTCCCACAACGGCCCAGGGGACTTGAGGTCACAGAAGCAGGGACAGGCCAGGTGCCTGGTCCATGGGTGGGGAGGGCAACTCATGTGATGGGGCAAAAGTCCTTCAACATGGGCCAGGGGTCAGTTAACTATATAATTACTTAAAAACAGTAAGATTGTTCCATAAACATTTTGGGGCCACTTTTAAGTTGTAATACAAAAGAAGGAGGGTGACTGACTGCCTGGGGTTTCAGGGGTGCTTCTGGAGGCCAGGGAGGGTGGGACAGGGGCTGAGCACCCAGACTGCCAACCTGTGCACCCCCCCAGCCCTTCTTACCCTGGTTGTCCAACAGCTCAGGCACCGCCTGCTTGGGCTCCACGTGCGCCCTCTGTGTCCGTGGGAGCGGCACCCAGGAGGGGCCAGAGGCTTGTCTAAGCTCTTTATTGGTGTCTCGTGTTTGTTAGGATCTGTAATGAGCACCAGAGCATGAACTGAGCCTCTGCACCTAGAGCCCGGCTTGTCGGGTGGGCTCCCCAATCCCTGTCCGCTCCCCTTGCATCCCCGCCATGACACCCTCGTCTGGACTGTGCCCTTTGGGCACCGTGGTTTGTCAGATGAGGTGGTGGTATGGGCGTGGCAGGGCTTATCATCAGGGCACGACCAGGCCCTAGCCTGTTGCTGCTTCTCCATCCTCATTGATGACTCTACCCGGGGTCACATACATGTCTCACCCAAGCAGAGGCAGACACACCCCTCCTTCCAGGGTCTGTTCTCCGAGTCACACACCCACTTCGGTTCGCACACCGCTCTGAGGAGGGCTGGGGAGCATGGACTTCACACCCACATGCCCTGCTCCACGCGAGAGGGTCTGTGATTCGGGACAGAGGGAGGCTGCTGGGTCTAAGAGCGGCTTTGTCACGGACAGGGCCCGGCCACTCCTGTGACCGTGCACGCGGCTCACCCAGAAAGGCCTGCTCAGCGAGGCCCTGGGCCAGCTGGAATGGCTGGTAGGGGGCGCCCAGGGCCCTGCACTGGAGTCCCCAGGTCCCCCAGACCCCGGGTCAGCCCAAGGTGCCACCCCAGGACGGGCTCCTGCAGCAGCTGCCTTGGCTGCAGACGCGGTGGGTCACCAGGCCAGCCAGAGCCGTCCTCCCTTACTGGAGGCCCCTGAGGTCTGTGCTCCTCGGTCTGGCGGCTTCCAGAGCCAGGACCTGGAACTCCAATGACCTGGCCTCTGCCGTCTGCAGGAGGACATCGCAAAGCTGCTGCGGTATGAGTCGTCAGCACTGCCTGCTGGGCAGCTGACCAGCCTCCCAGACTACGCCAGCCGCATGCAGGCTGGCACCCGCAACATCTACTACCTATGCGCCCCCAACCGGCACCTGGCGGAGCACTCGCCCTACTACGAGGCCATGAAGCGGAAGAACACGGAGGTGGGTGAGCTGGGCCCCCCGCACCTGTCCTCCCCTCCGGCCAGGTCAGAGGGCAGGGGCCCTGAGCCCTGAAGGAGTGGCGTGCGCACTGGGAACTGATGGGTTGGGCTGGGCCGGGGACCGGGAGAGCCACGGGGTGAGCCGTCCATGGGCAGAGGCAGGCCCGGGCCACCATCTGATCCCCTCTCTAGGAAGTGACACGAGGGTCTCTCTGTGAACATCCTCTACATTCCTGCTCGCTGAGGGCTGTCTCTAAACCACTCACTTCATCCAAGAGCCCCGCTCCGTCGCGGGCGGAGGCTTGCCCACCTGATGACACCATCTTGGCCCGCACAGGTTCTCTTCTGCTACGAGCAGTTTGATGAGCTGACCTTGCTCCACCTGCGTGAGTTTGATAAGAAAAAGCTGATCTCTGTGGAAACAGACATTGTCGTTGACCACTACAAGGAGGAGAAGTTTGAGGATGGCGCCCCAGGTCAGTTCGCTGCCCTCGGGGCTCAGGTGTGGCTGGTGGCCTCGGGGAGGGTGAGGCCGAGCGGCCTGGGGAGCTGGCTGTTGGCCTCACGGCCTCTTCTGTGCTGCAGTGGTGGGTGTGTGGGGTTTTCTTTTCAACGTGTCTTTATAAGACTGATCAAGCTAAGAGAATCAGTTTTAAGGCCCTAATAAAATATATGCATATGGGCCTCGGGCACCCAAAAAGCATCCTTTCTGAGGTATGAATTTATCAGCTGTTTTTATTTTTTAATATTTGGCTACACTGGGGCTTAGTCGTGGCCCTCAGGACCTTCAGTCTTCGTGGCAGCAAGCAGGGAACTTCCTAGTTGCAGTATGTGGGATCTGGTTCCCTGACCAGAGATTGAACCCAGGCCCCCTGCGTTGGGAGCGCGGAGTCTCAGCCACTGGACCACCAGGGAGGTCCCTCGTCCGCTTGCTTTCAGATGCAGAGCGTTTTGGTAGCTTTGTGGTTATGCCGGTCGGTGGCTGGCATAGTAGAGGGAGCCCATGGGGAGGGGGTTATGCAAACAGCCCAAGCTCACCCTGTGCTTGCCTGTAGCAGGAGACCGCCTATCAGAGAAGGAGACAGAGGACCTGATAGCCTGGATGAGAAACGCGCTAGGGTCCCGCATCACCGACGTGAAGGTGAGGCTCTCCAATGGGCCACCAGCCAGCCACCGTGACCCTCCGTGACCACACAGCTGGCCAGCCTGCAGTCTCTGGGCTGCTGGCCTGGCGGGTGCTCTCCCAGAAGTGGTTGGAGCCATGGTGTGAGGTGGAGACCAGGCATGTCACTGCTACCGCTGCACTCGTGTGCCCTCTATGCCCAGGGGTGCTGCTGATGCGAGACGAGCAAGCTCGGCTTTGCCTCCACTTTGTAGAGCAGATGGAACCAAGAGTGGAAAGTGAGCAGTTGAGAGCCTGGTGGGCAAAGAGGGCTCCCCAGTTGGTCTGCCTGGTCCAGGCCTAAAGGAGCTGCAGTAGCTGAGGATACAAGAGCATACCATCCTGCTTGGGTTCTTAGTGGGGGTCTGGGTGGGCTTTAATGAGCTAGGAACCCACCAGTCCAGCACAAAGCTGCAAAAGAAAGTCACCAGAGAACAGGCATCACTGACTGAGGGACATGTTCCAGCGCAGCCGCAAGGGAGGGCAGGTGTCCAAATGGCCGAGAGCGGAGGGCAGACCCAGGGCCCTGTGGGAGGGGGCAGGACGCCGCTGGGCAGGGAGCAAGGCTTCTTTATGCAGCACACGTATCGTGTCCGTGCTCTGCAGCAGCAGCTCACTTAAGGCAGCCTGTGAGGGAGGCAGAATTCTTGTCCGTTTCCTATGAAGGAACAGGCACAGTGCTTCCCCAGTCAGCAGGCTGTGGACCCAGCAGGCCCAGGAGTCTCTGGTGTAAGTCAGGAGGCCTGTAGCCTGCAGGGCTGCGGGGGAGAAGGTACATTTGATGAAATAAAGGCCAGAGGGAGCCACAGGGCAGGGCTGATGAGAGCATTGTCTCTTGGAAGGACAGAATTAAGGGAGAGAGGCGGGATCTGGAGACACAGGGTCGCTGTAGGACTTGGCAGCGGCCCCTGTGAAGCAGAGACATACAGGTAACACCAGGCAGGATGGTCCTTGGAGGCTAGCTGATAGGTTAGAATTTGGCAGCTTGAGAGTATAGATGAGGAAAGTTCCCCAGCAGTGTGCAGTCAGGCCTCCTCTCCTTAGGGGGTGATGGGGAGACAGGGAGGAAGGCATGCTACTGTCCTGGCTTGTCACTTGGGGAAGCCTTGTCTCTGTCAAGACCCTGCCAGGGCTCCCCTCACCTCTGGCCGTGCCTGCAGGTGACTGTCCGGCTGGACACCCACCCTGCTATGATCACGGTGCTGGAGATGGGAGCCGCCCGGCACTTCCTGCGCATGCGCCAGCTGGCCAAGACCCAGGAGGAGCGTGCACAGCTGCTGCAGCCCACGCTGGAGATCAACCCCAGGTGAGGCCGCTGGGGCTGGTGTCCCTCGATGCCCAGGGAGCATGCGTGCTCCTTTCTGACCCACCAGGTATTCTTTGAGTTGTATGAATCCGTGTTCTTTCACTTATAACACATAGAGAAGTACATGAGCTAATGGATAGTTTGGTTAATATTTGTAAACAATCATGTTTAAGAAAACTGGACCTTGCCTGCGCCCAGAAGCTCCTGTTTTCCTCCCACTAGAATTGTCCCGCCCCCCAGGGGGAGCCACAGTCCTGACTTTGGGTACTTGTGCATCGTTAGGCACAAGCTCAGTTCTCCGTTTCTGAGCGCCGTGTGAAGGGACCCCTGTGCAGCCTCACTTCTTCCGTCAGCCTGTGAGCCCACTCCATGGGTGGGGGGTGGTGACTGTGGTTTGTGTTCACAGCTGAATTGCATTCTGGGTACGAGTCTGCTGGCACAGTAACTGTTCTGACAAACACTGGGGTAGTTTCTGTTCAGAGGCTATTGGGAGCAGGTTGCTCTGAACACCTGTCCTCCACCTGGGGCACGGGTGAGTCTCTGGGGCACGTGCCCAGGCGCAGAAGGGCTGTGTCCTCAGCTGGGCTGGACCAGGCCCAGGGCTTCCAGAGGGCAAAGCGTCAGAACCTGGTCCTGCGAGTGACCCTGGGGCTTGGCTTTCTCTCAACAACGCCTTCTTTGTATATTTCATCAGCTGCAAATATCTTCACTTACTTTTCACCTTTCTGAAGGTATCTTCTGAAGAGAAATTCTTTATGTAATTAATTTCAATATAATCAAATGTATGCATGTCTGATGCTTTCTGGGGTCTTAAGAAATCTCTATTTCAGACATGTTTCTTTCCCTGTATGCTTTCGTGTTCTTGGAGCCTGTCTGGGATCCATGTTGGGGGTGGGCAGGGATACACTTCAGCTTCATGGAAACACTTGTTGCCTGGACTGTTAACTGCTTAATCTCTCCTCTCCTGCTGATCTGTGCTGCTTTTTTTCTTTAGCATTCTTGTACATTTTTTATAGTTATTTGATGTCTTTTTTTTTTTTTTTTTTTTTTNTTTTTATAGTTATTTGATGTCTTTTTTTTTTTTTGCTATTTTGAAATTTCATTTTCTAACTGGTGCTGTTGTATATGGAGGCATTTTTCATTTGGAAACTAACTTTGTACGCAGCAGTAATTTTTTAAATGAAGCACCTAAGTTACCAAAAGTTAGAAAAAGTCCATAGTTTCCCACCACCACAGTCACTGCCCTATTTGGTGTATTTCTTTTGGACTTTAAGCTGTGGGAGCTTTGTTTTTTAATATAGTACGTGTCTGATTTTTTAATTTACCACCTTAGCATATTTTTCCTCCTTTTTAAGCATTAATTTCCCTAAAACTATTAGGGAGTATGGAAAGGTACCTTTTCCAGCTTCTGAGCCAAATTACTAGCCACACGATTACTAGGTGGAAGATCTGAATTGGCTCATGGCTGGCCACGCAAAATGTCAAGGGCCTCTCCACAGCCACCCCGGTTGGCAGGTAGGCATAAGCGATACAGGCCTGCATAATGGGTGCGTGGCTCCCAACACTGAGTCCAGCAGAGATGGGCACTGACTGGACACCCACTGGCTTTAACTAGTTCTGGCATAAATGTGGTTTTATAAGATAGCTGTGCAGAGGGCTCATTTTCTAATGCCAGAAGACTTTAACTCATTTGCTGTAAAATTTGTTTATATGTTCCTTGAGACTTTAGAATTCTCAGCCATATGGAGTTCGTGGTGGGACACCTCCAGTGTGGGGTCCTCACCTTGCAGATGTTTGCTGCTGCGAACAGCACTGGGAGGGAGGGAATCACAGCGTCTCAGCCGGGGCACCATAGATACTGCCATCCTTGGTACCTTGCCCCAATGCCTTAAGCTTTATCAAAAACAAACACCTTCATTTCTGCCATTCAAAAAATGAAAATTATACCTTATAATTTTGATGTTTCCTATTGTATTTTTTCCTCTGCAGAAAAAATTTCAATTTTTATGTAGCCAAGAGTCTTCTTTCTGACTTCTATGTTTGTATTTAGTCTGAAAAGATTTTCTTTCCCCTTTGAAGATTATCAAACACTTCTTCCCTGTTTTCTAGTATTATACTTTGCTTTTAGTTTTTACATTTAATCCTTGATTGGTCTGGAGATTATTTTGGTTCTTGGTTCAAGGAATCAAACAGGAAGAAACTTGCTTCCTGGGTGCTGCCCAGTTATCCTGTCTTATCAGGTACTAATAAAATTGCTGTATGGATTTGACCATTTATACACTGTCCACTTTGCACTACTACCATTTCATTTTCCAGAACTAAACTACTTGATTATTGGTGCTTTATGTTTTAACTGGGACCTCCTCCTCCAATTTCTTCTGATCTTCCATGTTTACTTTTCTTTATGAACTTGGTAGATTTTTTTAAGGAATAAGAATATAATTTAAGGACAGTGGGCTTCCCTGGTGGCTCAGACGGTAAAGCGTCTCACTGCAATGTGGGAGACCCGGGTTCGATTCCTGGGTCAGGAAGATCCCCTGGAGAAGGAAATGGCAATCCATTCCAGCACTCTTGCCTGGAAAATCCCACGGATGGAGGAGCCTGATAGGCTACAGTCCATGGGGTCACAAAGAGTCGGACACGACTGAGCGACTTTCACTCACTTCACTTCACTTCTGTCTGTGGTCCACTTATCCAAGAATGTGTCTTTCTGTATGTTAAATTTGACTTTCTTTACCTCAGGAGTATATAGTTTTTATATTAATAGCAAAACTTTTGCCAGGTTTTCTGGGTATAATCTATAATCAGTTATAAAAGTTTTTGTGTGTTTTTTGACACTGAACTATTCTTTATTACCCTTTATTGCTGCATGTTCTAATAACCCCAGCATTTCAGAAGAGTCACTCCAGGTCACAAGCCCTTGTGCTTGGTGTGCACCCCCAGCCCTGGCTAATGCGTGGTTTCCGTGTTGCAGGCACATTCTGATCAAGAAGCTCAGTCAGCTGAGAGACAGCGAGCCTGACCTGGCCCAGCTGCTGGTGGATCAGGTGAGGCTGCTGGAGTGGGCGAAGGGCAGGCTGAGGCCATGAGGTTTCCTCTAAAACCCTGTTTTAAATAGAACAACTCTCTTCCCTTCTTCTCTTTGCATTTGAGGCCCCTGGGTTGGACCCAGGCCTTGCCCCCCCCCTCCCACTGACAAGGTGCTGCCCTGCCTTTCAGATCTACGAGAACGCCATGATCACAGCAGGACTCGTCGACGACCCTCGACCCATGGTTGGACGCCTGAACCAGCTGCTTGTCAAGGCCCTGGAGCGACACTGATGGCCACGGACGAAGGGACAGATACAACCATGGGGCAAGGCGGCCTGCAGCCAGTCACTAGGGAGTAGGGACACACACGGGAACGACTGGGTGCGCAAATGACAACACCTCCTTTTGAGCTTTATTTAAATTAAAAGGCATTTCTTAGTTTTAGACTTTCTTTCCAGACTGAGAAAGTGGGGTGCTCTGGTGACACAACCACCACACTTAACAATGGAAGTGGGTCAGGTGAGGAAAAGCCTACCTTCCATCCCTCTCCTCAAATTCCAGCTGCTGCGGGGTGGTTGGGGGCACAGGGAGAGGGACGGCACTGGGTTCCTTAAGCTCCACCCTCCGCTCTTAACTGTGACGAGTCAGTTGTCGTCTTCAGCTCCTAGCGTGGGCAGAGGTTGTGGACCCCAGAATGGACTTACTTCAGCGTCACCTCTACTGGGTAATGGTCACTGATGGCCAGTGCCTGTGGGAAGACGGCAGTGAGCTCAGGGACCCCAGACACCTAGTTGTCTACGGTCATGTGCCTGAGGTGGGTCAGGACTGGCCCAGGGCCATTGGTTTTCTCAAGTCAACAAAAAAAAGCAGTGTGTCCAGGACAGATACTTACCATCTCGTTGCTCAGTCCATATGCAGCTTGGAAGTCAAAGGTAGTGGCTGAGCCAGGAACCACAGAACTCTGGAGCAGAGACCCTGCGACTACAATCCTACAGCAGCAGACACAAGAGAAAGTCCCCTTGAGCCCAGGGTGTGACACTCTGCACTTGCACCTTGGGTCCTGGCTGTCCCCACAGCTCATCTGGGTCTGCCGGATGTCACACAACCCCAACCATGCTCAAATGCCACTGTGGAGTTGGTCGGGCCCCAGCTCAATGTGCCCCAAACTGCACACCACTGACCAACCTCTGTTATCTGCCAGTGTCATATTCTCCCTAAATGTGCTCCAACCCCAAACTAAGAAATGCCTTTCCTAAGTCAGGAGGGTGAGTGTCCGGTCTTGGGAAGCACTTCGGAAGCTAGTCGCAGAGGCACCACACTCACCTGTCATAGGCGCAGTTTGTGGATGTAGCCGTGGTGTCGGCACTGTCAGGAATCAGCCACTGGAAGGTGGAGCTCGTGCGCAGGCGGATGGACGACCACTGTGAGGAGGTCACGTAACTGCAGTCAGCGTTGAAATCACCCATCAACATGACGTCCTGCCAGGAGACAGCCATGGGTTGGCCCAGGACATGATGCACGATGGAGACCCCCAGAGCCCAAGGTGGGGGGGGCTCACGTTCAAGTCCCACTTCTGCCGAACATCCAGGTAGACGTCGTAGAGAGAATTAATTTCAGCCACTGCGTCTGATGGGGCTGAGTGCAGGGGAACAATGGCAAATTTCTTGACCTCTGTGGAGACAGCAGAGCGGATGTTGGTGGGGTGGAGGACAACTGAGACACCCCCCAAGGGTGGACGTCTTCCTAAGTAACTTCAGTGCAAGACTAAAGGGTCTGTGGGGTGCAGCACAAGGCCAGCGCGTCCGGGGCGGGCGCACTCACTGGTGGAGGGGGATGAGAACTTGACCACAGCGGGCTCCCGGCTGAAGCTGTCATTCCCGCAGGACTCGCAGCCGTCGTCATACTGGTAGGTGTCCAGCACGGACACCTTGTTGGGTCTGCAGAAGGCCAGGCCGGAGGGTGGTCAGCCTGGGCTCAGGCACCACGCAGACCCACTGGCACAGAGCTCCCACCAAGGCCTCCTGCCTCTGCATGGGCTGAGGCCTCGAGGGGCACAGCCCAGCTCAGACCCCTGCTCTGGGGGGGTCCCAGTTCTTGCCCCCCAAACCTGAGGGGAGGGGCCCATGGGCTCTAGGCGACATTGCAGCCTCCTGTGTGCCCGTGAGGCAGAGGCCTGCAGAGTTACCTGAACACAAAGAGGTAGCGCTCCTTGTAGCTGTTGCGGCCCAGTGGCTCACTGACCACGTAGTGGTAGGTGTTTGGGTCATCCCTGGATTGAGGAGACAAACGTCCCAGTCAGGAGTTGGTGGTGGGGCGAGTCCCAGGGACCTACCCCACACCTGTGTCCCTGCGGCTGGGCTGACCTGGCACCGTGCCCAGGAAGAGACAGTCGCCATCGTCCCCCTCCCCCCGGGCCTCCTGGGACCCCACTGCACCCACTGGTTGAGATCGTCCAGGAGCTTCCCCACGGCCACCAGGTGGCTGTCTCTGACCTCCTGGATGAGGGCGATGTCGTAACGACGCAGGATCTGGGGACAAGGCCACGGTATTGCTGAGCAGGCAGGCAGAGACAGATGTGTCCGAGCCTGCCTGCTGTGGGTCCCAGGGCTGAGCTGCTGCCCCCGCCCCAGACACTCCCTGTCACAGCCGGGCCTGGAACCCTAACACCAGCCAGGAACAGCACAGTAGTAACAAGGGCCTGTCCCCTTGATGCCCCCATCACCACCACCACCAGTCACCCTCAGGACTGACCACCAGCCCAGGATTCCCAGGGCCTATAAACAGCCCACCTCCAGCTTCCCCATCCTGAGGGCCCTGGGGACAGATCTGGACTTACCCGCACAATGTAGCTGGAGAGCGTAGCATTGGACATCTTGGTCTCCCCAAAGGTGCGGATGTTGAAGGCGGCTATCTTCAGGGACAGGCCCAGCTGCAGCAGGCCAGCAAGGGCAAGCAGCAGCCCCGTCAGCCTGGTGCCCCTCATCCTGGAGCAGGAGGGAGAGCCACGTGTGGGCTGGGGTGGCAGACTAGGCACCCTTTCTTCCCTGAGCCCAGCTGGACAGAAACAGACCAGGGCGAGAGCCAGATGCTAAGGACCACGTAATGGGCCCCAGATCTCGTCACCCGCCAGCAGATGAGCTCCGCGAGGGTTGCCAGCCCAGGAAGCCCCTGGCAGTGTAGTGCCAGCTCACTGCCCATGAAGGGCAGTCACCCCCTCCACGGGACTGGCTAGGGTTCTCGCGGCCGGGCACCCTCCACCTATGGGCCACAAGTCACCCAGTCTTTGGGGCACTGGGCACACTCACCTGAAACCTTTCACAAAGAATTCTGCCAAGAATTGGTATTCTTCAGCACCAATTTTCTTCTTTGGCTGCTTAAGTAATACAAAGTGTTAAGAAACACAAGCGGGAGCTGCCGCAGCTCCACACAGGAATGTTCATCCCACCTGGGGTTTTAAAGGTTCAGGCAGCTGTGCCCTTTCCCAGGGCATCACCTGGAGGACATGGAACAATAGCACTGCCTGTGTGCCTTTCTCAGCAGGTGGGTGACTGGCATGTGTTTATTTTGAGAGGCACAGGTCCTTGCTTCTGTAAAAAGCACCTGATGATATTTGCACTTGACTTTAAAAAGTCATTCAACACAGCCAAAGGCTCTCTGGCTTTTGCCCATGTTGCTCTCCCAGGGATGGGGAGCAGGTGCCCTCAAGGGCAGGGCCCCAGCAACACTCCAGCTGTAGGATCTGAGGTGACCTTGGCGCCAGCACAAAGCTCAACTGTGCCTGTTGTGAATGGAGCCCATGGCAGGCGGCTCTGTTCCAGAAACCCCCCCTCTCCCCAACTCCAGCTTTCCCTGTAGGGGCTTCAGGGTGGTGGGCACCAGGAAGGGGCAGGGGCTGCAGAGCCCACCTTAACTGCTAGCAACGGAGAGCCTGTGTGTCCAGGCGCAGGTGACAGGAGCAGGTCACAAGAACACGGTCAGGCAGCACATCAGGGTCAGGCCTTGGGTCCAGTCATTTCTTCTTGGAATTCTTTGCCTTCCCATTTGTATTCACTTCCTGTGGCTGCTGCAACAAGTCACCACAAACTTGATGGCTTAAAACTATAAGAAACTTAATCTAATAATTTCAGAGGTCAGAGACCCAAATCACTGACCTGAGCTGAAATCAAAGTGTCACAGGCTGCACACCCTCTGGAGGTTCTGGGAGGCCCTTCCGCCCTCTTCAGCTTCTGGAGGCTCCTGGTGTCCTTGGCTGTGGCTGCATCAGTTCACTGCCTTCTGTGTCAATTCTTCCCCCTCAGAGAAGTAGGTGAGTGAGTGTAGGGTCCTCCCAGATAATCTGGGACCATCTCCGTATCATGAGATCCTTTTTTGCTGGGTGATGTTTCCAGGGATTAGGACATGGGTGTATCGGAGGGAGGGTGGCATTATTCAGCCCATCATCCCATCAATGGGGGCTCTGCCCCATTAGGGAGAGGCTGTGGTCTCCAACAACAGCTCTGCAAGTAGGAAGGCTGGGTCCCTCCCTGGAATGGAAGAGCCTTGCTGTGACCGGCGTGTGAGGTGCGTGTGTGCAGGGCTACAGGGGACTGGGGTTCAGGGAGCAGTAGCCTGAGAAGAGCAATCTTCAAGGACCAAGGTCAAAATCACAGAAGTGTCATGAAGGAGGACATGGGGGATTAAAAACAACTCAGAAAGTAAACCAAGACCAGAACCCCCTGAAGTAATGAGAACATGCTGATGGACAGCTCTGGCCATCAGCAGGAGTGCTAGTCAGCTTGAATCGGCATCTACAATGCAGGTCACGTGGCCTTGCCCTCAAGCTGCCAGGAGCCCCCTTGCAGCCTTTTGCAAAGGTTGGATTGCTGACTCTCCTGTTTAAAAATCTCCAAAACTGCAAGAGGATCAAAATCAAGATTCTAACCACTAACCAAGACCATCAGTGCATCCAGAACAGGTGCCTTCCTTCCATGATTTCTTCCCTGGACACATAGGTGCAGATCTTTGAGGGGAGCATAGGAATAAACCAGTAGGTGGCACAGCCATGGCTCACACAGAGGGTACCTGTACACCCCCCCCCACCAGTTTTCAGGGACACAGGCACCCCCATCAACCAAACACTTACATGCCAAGGAGCTGCCCTCCCTCACCAACCTGCCAGAAAAAAGGTCCCAACTATGGCCTCACTTGCACCAAGTGCCCAACTCCGCTGCCACACCAGCGGCCCTAAGTTAGGCCCACAAGAGAGGCAGGCAGCTCAGGCCAGGAAGAGCCCAGCCAAGAGTCAGGGGTGTGGGGCCCAGTCCAGGCTCACCCACTGCACCTTTGACCACTTTGAACTTCAATATCTTCAACTCTAAATAAAATGGGGATAAATCCATCACTGCTTTCCTCTTAAGTTTGTCTTAAAGATCAATAGATAGAACAAAAAGATCATCTCACATCTTAAAACTTCATCCTATCCTAGACCACCATTTCCCTGGTGGTGTAGTGGCTAAGACTCCACACTCCCCACGTAGAGGGTCCTGGTCTGATCCCTGCATGCTAAGACATGCAGCAAAAAAAAAAAAAAAAAAAAACCCAGTNAAAAAAAAAGACCCAGTGAGCACCCCCAAGAACTTGGGGGTGGAGGGGCATGACTTGCACACCAGCATGTAGCCCAGGAGACAAAGGTCCATAGGCCCAGGGGCAAGAAGCGCACAGAGCAGCAGGGCACGGAGGCGCCCACAGTGAACCTGCAGGATGCATTTTACTTTGGGGGAAAACGGTGACACTAACCATCTCCCAACACTCCAGCGTTTCAACATGACATCTTGCGACATTGCTTTGTGTGGTTTCATGTCTGCAAAGCTAGGTTTCTGGCAGTTACTAAAGAGGCAATTACTGTGTAAGTCAATACGGAAAAGGCAACAAGGGTAACCATGTCCAGTTTGATTCCAAAATTCAAGAAGAGCCTGACAGGCAAACACTCCACTCCTAATTACGGTTACTTAAAAATGCAATGAAAAAAATTTATGTTTACATTATTTTCCAAATGCCTATTATAAGTTGTTAAGATATAAATACTGTACTTAAACTGTGTGGACTTAACTATTTAAAAATGAAACTGTTACTTCTTTGGCCTGTGGGTCCCTTAAAATATTTACTGACCTTAACTAGGGGTACTCTGAGAGTCTAGGACCCCCACAATGGGGGTGCCCCCTCCCACAATGGCCCTCGCCTGCCCAGACGCCAGATACCTCAGGCTCACCTGGGTCCCTGCTTTCCCTCAGCTCCACCCACTCAGGTTCTGCAGCGCCTGTGCCTGCCCTTCCCCGAACACAAGCAAACCCGCCCACTGGTCTCCTCGCTCCCAGAAACGCCCCACAGTCCAGTCTCCACACATCACCCACACATCTTGTGAATCAGATCACCCTATTCCCCTGCTTAGACTCTGTCATGGGTTCCTCCCATCCTTTAGGGGAAAGCAGGCACCTACCAGGGGCTGGGTGATGCGAGCTCAGGGCCCCACTCTGCCCCCAGGGCCGCCCAGGTTCCGCTCACAGCGCCGCCTCAGGAAGGTCGCCGTCCCCCGACCTGACCCTGCCACCAGCATGGTCCCAGTGTCACCTTTTCTGTGACCCTCATCACTGGTTTTCTTTGTTTTAGTGTGTTTGCTCTTACCTGCTTATATTCACTGAAGGCCAGCCTCTACTATTAACAGAACATAAGCTGCACAGGAGCAGGGACCTCGTCTGTCTCATCCCTGAAAGATGCCTGAAGGGCAGAGGCACTGTGCTCGCCTGCCCCCCACCTCCCACACAAGAGAACGTCCCCTCCTCACGGATCCCCCCAGAGAGAACCCGGCAAGGCCTCCTGTCCTGAAGCACAGGGGACACTGCAGGGTGTCCAGGCGGCTTCTGAACACTTGGCCTGAACTGATCAGAAGCTCTCAGGAGCCAGTGGCTGTTGTGCCCGCCCTCAGCCAGATCTGACGTGGATTCCTTCTCTCCCCTCAAGATGGGTGTTTGCTGGCCCCAAGGCAGCATTCTGGAGGACAAAGGGGCTTCCGTCTTTTACCTGAGACAGTCAGTGTCTCTGCTGGGACACCGCTCTAATCGGGGTCCAACAGACGGTGTAGGTCAGCAGTCATCACTCAGCTCAGCCACTGGCCTTGGCCCATGACCCGACCTTAGCTCACCATCCCTCATGAATTTATTTCTGTTCATTATAAGGAAACCATTAACCCAGGATGGAAAGTTTCTCAGAACAGCATGTGCACGAACTGTTGTTTCAGAGTCACGCTCAGCACAGCCCCGACCCTGCCCCCTCACCCAGCTACGCCAGTGCCCACTGTGCCACTGCCACAGGCCACACCTGGGCTCCGTGGCCCACCGGCCTGAGTGCCAACGTGCGCACCTTCTGCACGTCACAGACAAGCCTCCCCTGGTTCCTCATCCCCCCAGAGGCATTTTCCAGGGTGTATGCTGTGAAGACTGGCATACCTTTAGCCTGAGCCCATGAACAAACAGGTTCAGGTTCCTGATGCCTGAGGCCCTGAAAGATTTAACTAGGGTCACGGAGCTCCACTGACTAGACTCCCAGTGAGCTGGTAACATTTCCAACAAGGTGGAGTGAAGAGCACCCCCAAATCCCCAAGCCCCCTCAGGCTCTCCCAAGCACAGAATGCCTCCTCACCAGGCTCTCCCCGCATCCAATGGGTCTCCAGAAGGGTTCAGAGTCCAGGACAGTGTGGGTAGTAGGAGCCGGTCATGGCAGGGTCTGCAGAGATTTTCTACTGATTTATCTTCCAGTTCACTGGTCCTTTCTTCAGCTGTCTCTCATCTACTTTTAAATCCACCTAACTGAATTTTAAATTTGCTACTGTACTTTTCTCTTTTAGAATTTTCAATCTTTTATGAATTCTAATTCTCTGTGAAACTCTCCATCTTACCTGTTTCAATGTTAATCAGTTATTTTAAACTCTATGTCTGCCAACTCCAGCATCTTAATCTTCTGTGGGTCTCTCACTCTTTCCTTTCTGTCCCATTTATCAGGGTACGTAGAGACCAGACGCAGAGTCAGGCTCTGTGTGTAACAGACCGAAGAGGCCGGGACAGTGTCTCCCTCCAGGGGGCAGCGGAGGGGGCCGGCCACCCGAGGTCTGAGCGGAGAAACTGGCATTTTTAGGGCTGTTCCTCCTGGCAGGCTCTCAACTCTTCCTGGCACCATGAAACTGCCAAAGACCCAGCTCTGCTCCGTACGCACCTTCTGCCTCTCTGGCCTCCTCCCTCTCAGGGATCTCTGCCCTCGGGTCCCACTGCCTCCACAGCTCCCAAGCCCCCAGAGCTCAGTCTCCCCAACCCACAAGATTACCTGGCACTCCGCTGGGTTCTCTGCCTCTGGGCAGCTGCCCCTGCCCAGCCCCCAACAGAGAGGCCGGTGTAGGAGGCAGACTCACCTCTTCAAGCTCCCCTCTGCGTTGCGGGTCCCAGGGTGGCGCTCCAGTCCTTTGAGCAGGTGCCTTGAGTCCTTGGCAGGACTGGTCTGCTGTGAGCGGTTCCATGGCCAGAAGCAGTCTGTTTGTTACCTGGAATGCATCACTGAAGTAGAGAGCTGGAGGCTCTGGTGGGTAACTAGGCAAGCTGGTCTGACTAGCAGGCTGTGCGTGGACATCTCTGAGGTAAAAAGCAAGAGAACGCAAGCCAATGAGAGATGATCAGAAGGAAACAGACCATCCTCTCTGCCCAACCAAGTCTTTGGGACTGAAGATCTCTGTATCCTGTTTGAAACCTAGAGTATTTGTTCTCATCACCCCAGTCCTAAAGGTGAAGATGGCTCAGGGCGTGCTCTATAGGCTGTCCTGCGGCCCCTCAGAGAACGGCAGCACCTGTCCTGAGCTGAGGTTCACCACCTCGCTCCTAGAGAAGGGGCCTTGGGGCCTGCAGGCGGCCAGCTCCAAGCCTCTTTCCTCTCTGGGGACTCTGGGCCAGGTGGCGATGTTATCTTCTGAAAACTCCAAGTACCTGCTGTGCCTCCCCCAGGACCAGCCTGGGGCTTCTCTACAGACACTAGAGTGTTTCACACTGACAGTCTCCACACAGTTGTCCCGGGGCTCCTGCATCAGGGCCTCTGCACTGCTCCTACCCCCAGACCGCAGGGCTTGTCCCTCCCTTGACTCAAGCCTCTGCCCAGACGCCACCCACCACGGCACCCCACTCAGCAGCAGGCTTCGTCCCACCACCGTCTCCCTGCTCACTCTCTCCTGCCCACAGTCACAGCCAACACCTGCTGTACAGTCAGCCTCATCCCCTGGGGCCGACGCAGCAGCACCTGAGCATGGCCTGGCTGAGTGAAGAGATGAAGGCCACTCAGCGGCCTGCTGGACAGAACCAGGGCTTTAGCTGCTCCAGCCTCTCCAGCCCATTTAAGTGTGAGCATCTCACGCAAGAGGAACCCAACGTGGTCCTCCCAGACGACTGAGTAAAGGGACAGGCTTCTGCACTGGGCCAGGCTCCTCAGCCTGGCAGAGATGTCTGCCTCCTCGGGAACTGCAGGGCTCTGGGCGGTGGCACTGATCTCACCCCATGTCTATACCAGCATAGAAAACACATCCACTTACCTGTGAGGCTGGCTTTCCAGATGCCTTCCCCCAGGGCCTGCATAAAAGCACAGTCGCGGGCCAAGGGACAGGGTCTCAGGCAGGTGCAGCGATGACCTCAGGAGACCAGGAATGAGTCCAATCCAGTTCACTCCAGCCAAAGCCAGAGTGGCCTAAGGTGGGTGGCCTTGTCGGTCTGGGTCGCCACTGCCCAAAGACTGCTGAAGTCGTAGCAGGCCGCAGAGGCGGCCTGTGCAAATGCCTTGATAACCGGTTGTTTCCTCACTTGGGCTCCTATGAGGAGACACTGATCTTCGCAGGAGCCTCAGCCCACAAATGACACAACACAGGAAGCTGCTAAAATGCAAATCTGCTGCAGGAACAAACCAAGCTGCCACCATGTCACTCCCTCACGGCCTGTGCCATCTCGCTGGTCCCATTCACACGTGACTAGTTTAAAAAGAAGGAAAAGGGGAGTGTTAATAATGTCAGCTGAGCGATAGGACACCCAGCTGTCCTGAAGTTTCATCAAGCTCCTGACAGGCTGTTTCATGTGTGTGCTTTACTCACTTTTTTCAAGACAGAGTAAGAGGGGCCCCTAAACAATGAGGAGACCAGGCAAGAGGCGGTGTGATGTGTCCTCAGCCAATGGGTGAGCGCAAGACAAGGATCTGAGAGGGGAGGGAGACCAAGACCTCAGGCCTAGTGGTGTGGGGTGGGAGGGCCCGCGCGGGGCACTCACACAGCTCGAGAGATCTCAGCTCCCTGAGCAGGGAACAAGCCCAGGCCCATGGCAGTGACAGTATCACGTCTTCCCCACTGGGCCTCCAGGGAGCTCGGGGCTCTGTGACCAGCCACAGCCGACGCGGGTTCCAGGCTACAGTGCAGGGAAGGGAAACAGACCCAGCTGTCCTGTGCGTGGAGGAGACACGGGGAGGTCAGGGAGGCCCAGGTGGCTAGAATGTGTGGAACAAGGGAGGCCCAGGTGGCTAGAATGTGTGGAACAGAATAGTGGGGAGCAGGGACTGTAAAGAAAGCAGAGCTCCAGGATCTACAGAGCACCTCCTCAAGTGTTCACCTAAAGACAAGTTTGCACCTGTGCGAGAAAAACTGTGAGGAGGCTGGAACAAGAATCCCTGGAAAGGAGCGGACAGAACCACCTCCGGAGCTCACACAGAAACGGGAATAAACTGTGCCCCCACAAGCCACCAGGGAACGGCTCCCTCATTCACAGTACTGCCTGGCATCCCCAGAAGGGCTTCACCCTTAGTAATGAGGCTAAATTATCTGTACACCAAAGGCAGCTCTGGATCAGCCTAACACAGCTCAGGAGCAGTTCTCTAATGGATCAACTGATGACAAGGAACTTAACTGCGTGCCAGACCAAGATAAATACTATTTGAAGGAATACGACAAAACAACATAAACACATGATGTCTAGTATCCAATAAGGAAATGGGCAGGCCTATTGGTCAAGGGACAGAAACCACAAGGTATTTTAAACAAGGGGAGTTTAGCATAAAGAGCTATTAATTATTTATAGGAACTGACTAAAATGAACCAAAAGGTATAAAATACTCTAGGGTGCAGAGAGGATTCAGAGCTGGGAGCAGTTTACGGGATGGTGAAGTTCATCAGGCTGAGAACCATCTGAGATGCTGCCAACACAATCAGCCTGGAAGCTGTCTGCAGAGTTCTGCAAAGCCCCCAGGGTGGAGGTGCTGATGAACTCACCAGAAAGCTGCCAGGAGACCAACTCGGGTACCCACGGAACATGCCTGGCAGCGCCTGCCCCCTTTCAAATATATGAAGAGCCTCATCACTGGCACTCAGGCAAGTGCTGCTGAGTTGGTCGCTAGGACACTGCCTGAGAAGGTGCCACAGAAGCTCTCTAGGGCCTAGCCCATGTCACAGAATAGGAATGAGCAAAGCGCAAAGCACCAGGACACAGGCCCTTTCTCCTTCAGCCCCTCCAATGATAAAGGCTGGCATCAGGCTAGCTGGCAAGGAGGGTAGTAACGCTCCACTATCACAAGCAGGCAACGAAGGGCGGATAGACCAGGCATGTGAAAAAGAAGAAATCATGACTTATGACCATAGGAAAAAGCAATCAACAACAGCTGACCTGGAAGTGGCAGATGTAAAGGCATTATCAGACAAGGACACGCTCCATATACTCAGGAAAGCAGAGGGGATGTGACCATAAATGGGAGAAATGGAGACTATAAAAAGGCCTAAATGGAACTTCTAAAGATAACAGTATCTGAAATGCAAAACACACAATCTGGGATGAACATCAGATCAACACTGAAAAAGATCATACAACTCAAAAACAGCAACTGAAAACTGTTCAAATAAAGGGCATAGAGGAAAAAAAGGCATCAGACACTGACAAGCAATCCAATGCACATGAGTTGGAATCCCAGAAAAAGGACAAGGAGGCTCTTTAGTTCTTCTTCATTTTCTGCCATAAGGGTGGTGTCATCTGCCTATCTGAGGTTATTGATATTTCTCCCAGAAATGAAGCTTCTGCTTCATCCAGCCTGGTATTTCGCATGATGAACACTGCATATAAGTTAAATAAGCCGGGTGACAATATACAGCCTGGATGTACTCCTTTCCCATATGCTCACTACAAAAATGTACACAAAAATGTATCACTACAAAAAATCAACTAAAGGCCAATCAACACATGAAAAGATGCTCAACATCAGTCAGGCATTATTAAAGAAATGCAAATCAAAACTACAATGAGGTATCATCTCACACCAGTCAAAAAGATCATCATTGAAAAAATCTACAAACAGTAAATGACAGAGAGGATGTGGTTGGTGGGAATGTAAATTGATACAGCCACTATGGAGAACAGTAGGAAGATTACTTAAAAACTAAAACTAAAACTACCCTATGACCCAGCAATCCTACTACTGGGCTAGCTGACAAAAACACAGTTCAAAAAGACAGGTACCCCAATGTTCACAACAGTCAGGACATGGAAGCAACCTAGATGTCCACTGAAGGGTGAATGGATAGAGAAAACGGGAAAATCCACAAATATGTGGAGGTTAAACAACATGCTCTCATACAACCAATAGGTCAAAAAGGAAATCACAAGAAAAATTAGAAAGCACACTGAGACCAATGAAAACACACACACCAGAACTTTGGGATGCAGCAAGAGCAGGGCTAAGAGGGAACTTCATAGCTATAAATGTTTCCATTAAAAAAGAAGAAAAGTATCAAAGCAATAGTCTAATTTACATCTTAAGGAAATAAGAGCAACTAAACCAAAGCTAGCAGGAGAAAGGAAATAATAAAAGAGTACAGCACCAATAAACAAAGAAAAGAAAAAGAGAGTCCAGTTGTATTTCTACACACTAACAATGAAAAGGCAGAGGAACCAGAGATCAAACTGCCAACATCCGCTGGATCATGGAAAAAGCAAGAGAGTTCCAGAAAAACATCTATTTCTGCTTTATTGACTATGCCAAAGCCTTTGACTGTGTGGATCACAATAAACTGTGGAGAATTTTGAAAGAGATGGGAATACCAGGCCACCTGACCTACCTCTTGAGAAACCTATATGCAGGTCAGGAAGCAACAGTTAGAACTGGACATGAACAACAAACTGGTTCCAAATAGGAAAAGGAGTACGTCAAGGCTGTATATTGTCACCCTGCTTATTTAACTTATATGCAGAGTAATCATGAGAAACGCTGGGCAGGAAGAAGCACAAGCTGGAATCAACATTGCCGGGAGAAATATCAATAACCTCAGATATGCAGATGACACCACCCTTATGGCAGAAAGTGAAGAGGAACTAAAAAGTTCCTTGATGAAAGTGAAAGTGGAGAGTGAAAAAGTCGACTTAAAGCTCAACATTCAGAAAACAAAGATCATGGCATTTGGTCCCATCACTTCATGTGAAATAGATGGGAAAACAGTGGAAACAGTGTCAGACTTTATTTTTGGGGGCTCCAAAATCACTGCAGGTGGTGACTGCAGCCATGAAATTAAAATGACCAACCTAGATAGCATATTTAAAAGCAGAGACACTACTTTGCCGACTAAGGTCTGTCTAGTCAAGGCTATGGTTTTTCCTGTGGTCATGTATGGATTTGAGAGTTGGACTGTGAAGAAAGCTGAATGCCGAAGAATTGATGCTTTTGAACTGTGGTGTTGGAGAAGACTCTTGAGAGTCCCTTGGACTGCAAGGAAATCCAACAAGTCCATCCTAAAGGAGATCAGCCCTGGGATTTCTTTGGAGGGAATGATGCTGAAGCTGAAACTCCAGTACTTTGGCCATCTCATGCGAAGAGTTGACTCATTGGAAAAGACTCTGATGCTGGGAGGGATTGGGGGCAGAAGGGGACAACAGAGGATGAGTTGGCTGGATGGCATCACCGACTCGATGGCCGTGAGTCTGAGTGAACTCCGGGAGTTGGTGATGGACAGGGAGGCCTGGCGTGCTGCGATTCATGGGGTCGCAAAAAGTCGGGACACGACTGAGCGACTGAACTGAACTGAACAATGAACAATCCTAAAAGGAAATCAGGAAAATAATTCCACTAAAATAGCATCAAAAGATTTAAAATACTTGGGAATAAACTTAACCAAGAAAGTGAAAGACTTAACACACTGAAAAGTAAGCATCATTGCTGAAAGGAATTGAAAAAGAACACACGAAGACACAGAAAGACGGCATCAGATGTTCAACTCAGTTCAGTCACTCAGTTGTGCCCGACTCCTTGCGACCCCATGAATCGCAGCACGCCAGGCCTGCACCCCACCCAAAGTGATCTACCTATTCATGCAATCCCTGTCAAAATCTCAGGGACTTTTTTTTTCACAGAAATAGAAAAACCTATCTTATGGTTTTCCAAATGGAATATCAAAGGAACTCCCACCCAACCCGCCGAACTATTCAAACAACCTTGAAAAAGGACAAAGTTGGAGGTCTCACACTCCCTGACTTCAAAACTTTGTCCAAATCGACAGTAATCAAAACAGCGTGATACTAGCATAAAGACAGACGCACAAACTGCACAACGTTGGGACTGGCAGGGATTTCTTGGATATGACAGCAAAATCACCAACAAAACAAAATAAAGCTAAATTGGATTTCACTGAAATTAGAAACTTTTGTGCAAAGGACCTATCACAAAAGTGAAAAGACAACCACAAAAGGGGAGAAAATACCTGAATATCATTTATCCCATTAGAGTCTGGTATTCAGAATATATAGAGGACTCCTACAATTCAACAACAAAAATCAAACAACCAAATTTTTTAAATGGGAAAAGAAAAAAACTTTTTGTAATGGGCAAAGGACTTGAATAGACATTTCTCCAAAGATAAGCAAATGATCAATAAACACATGAAAAATGATGACAGAACTGCAAATCAAAACTGTAATGAACTATCACTATCTTCCCATTAGAATGGCTACTATATTTAAAAATTATAAGTTTTATAAGCATGTGGAGAAACTGGAATCCTTATGCACCACTGATAGGGATGCAAAATGGTACAGCCAGAGCAGAAGACAATATTGAGATTCTTTAAAAAAATTACACAGAATTACTATGATTCAGCAACTTCACTCCAAGGTACCCAAAAGAACAGAATGATGAGAAAGTTCTGAAAATGGACAGTGTGTGGGTAGTGGTGATGGTTGTACAACAATGTGAAAGCATTTAATGTCACTGAACTGTACACTTAAAAATGGTTAAAATTGTAAATTTTATATTACATATATTTTATCACAAGGAAAAACCATACAGCTAACAGTATACTTAATGGGAGAAATTAGATGCTTTCTCACTAAGATCAGGAAGAAGGTAAGAATGTCTATTTTTACCACTCCCATGCATCATCATACTGGAGGTCCTAGGTAATACGATAAGAAAAGGAGATAAAAGTTACACAAATCAAAAAGGAAGAAATAAAATAATCTTTATACATAGATGACATGAATTATCTATGTAGAAAATACCAAAGAATTAACAACAATTAAAAAAACCTCCTCGAACTAATAAATTACTATGACAAGGTTGGAAATATAAGATTAATTGACAAGGGTCAACTACTTTCTTATCTACCAGCAACAGGACTTCTGGTTTCTAGTTCCACACGTAAGGAGGTTGGAAGTCACCACTCTGTCCTGACAAGTAGTAAAAAGCTGAACTGACTGAAAATCAACAACTTTTCTTAGATCCATAAGGAGGAAGACACAGGGCAAATCACTGTCCCCAAGTCTGAGAGACAGACACATGAATACAAGAACCTTAAATGCACATTACTAAGTGAAAGAAGGCAATCTGAAAAGCCTAGCTGCCTGTTTCCCTGGTAGCTCAGATGGTACAGCATTTGCTCGAAATGTAGGAGATCCAGGTTCGATGCCTGGGTCGGGAAGATCCCCTGGAGAAAGAAATGACAACCCACTCCAGTACCCTTGCCTGGAAAATTCCATGGACAGAGGAGCCTGGCAGGCTACTGTCCATGGGGTCGCAAAGAGTCAGACATGACTGAGCAACACACACACACACACACACACCCCATCTGAGTGTGATCAAAGGAGGGCGGGACTCCCGTATTCTGCCCTAACTCATGGGAGGGAGGCCCTCTCTTGGGCTGGGTGTTCTGAGAGTACTGGGGCCCTGACCAGGCTCATCCCAGCTCACGATGTGGCAGATCCACACCAGAGGCAAGCTGAGTGGACCCCAGGCTGCTGCCTTCCCTCTCCCACAGAGTGCTCAGCAATAACAGTGGAATGTCACTCAGAGAGCAGCTTACCACTGTTCTACCCACAGCTCTATGGCCCTGGCTTAGACATTTTTGCCTGGGGTAGAAATAGGTCAGAAAGTACTGACTCTTAATTTCGTCCAAAGGAACTGATTTCATTTGCAACAGAGAGGGAATCAGTTCAAGCTCAAAGGAGCTCTCAAGAAAGTAGAGGGTGTCCAAACGCAGCAATATAACCAAGATGAAGAGACAGAGGAATACTCAGCAGGTAAAGGAGCAGGAGAAGAGCCCATCAAACCAAACAAAAGAGGAAGAGATAGGGAATCTACCTGAGAAAGAATTCCGAATATTGATAGTGAAAATGATCCAAAATCTGGAATTCAAAATGGAAGCACAGATAAGTAGCCTGGAGACAAGGATTGAGGAGATGCAAGAAAGGTTTAATAAGGACCTAGAAGAAATAAAAAAGAGTCAATATACAATGAATAATGCAATAAATGAGATCAGAAACACTCTGGAAGCAACAAATAGTAGAATAACAGAGGCAGAAGATAGGATCAGTGAAATAGAAGATAGAATGGTAGAAATAAATGAATCAGAAAGGAAAAAAGAAAAACGAA